>OY720441.1:308494694-308752806 GCA_963082915.1 Dolichopus griseipennis
ATATAGAAACGTCTTAGATTTTCAATAGATATAATTCTATTTTTTGTTTATATTGTAATATTTTGTATTTGAGTTATATGGTATTCTATATCTGCAAGTTATATTATTCAAATAAATTATTTGTTTATATTTTGCATTTGTTTATATTGTTATATTAATGTATTTTTTATTAAATGATAGCTGAGTCGAATCGAAAACCAGAAAAGTTTTTTTCACTTTCTCTTGGATTCGAACCCGAGCCTTTCGCATGAATGTTCGGCACTCTAACCACTGTGCCAGCCGTGGACATTTACTCTCTTTTAAAAATATCTTGTAGGAGCAACACTTGCTCTATTGAACTGAATACAACAATGCTTAGTTCCTTGAAAAAATTTCAATGCAACACTAGACAGGTGCCAAGTGCCTATGGAAGGACTTTTATAGGTATTTTAAAATGGTATTTATAGGTTTTTAATGAGCTAATTGGTGGTTTAATCAGATATCATTGTAAGGGCCTCTAAAAGGTTAAACATAATTATATCTAATATTCTGCTCTCTGAAAAAACTATACATTTGCAAATTAAAGAAACAGTTGTCATATTGTTCTTAATACACCTTCTTACCCAAGTCCAATTTTTTTTTTCCTTGAAATTCTGTCTTCAATACTTAAAACAACAATAATAACTTTTTTAAAAGTGTTGTAAACTCATAACTTGTATTTCTTGTTTAGTGGATCGTTACTGCAACTGACTAAATAGTAATTAAATTCTGATAGGGCTTCTTAAACCCCTTTCCGATTTAAAATTCTTTTGTCATTGGTAAAAGCGGTTCTTATTATGAATCACATTACAGTTCTAAAATCAGTTTGAAACTAAATTTGTAAATTCAGTCTTAAAATGTTTTAAAGCAGTATACTTTATAATAAGTTTCCCAAAAACCTACTATCTTGAAATATTCAATTGTTAGATAATATACACATATAGCGCTAGGAATTTTTTTTCCTAGAACTTGTAACATTGAAACATCATCTATTATCCAACCAGAGATGTAGTGGTTAGGACGTCGGTCTAACTTTCAATCGAAGATTCTAGAATCAATAGAAGGGTCAGATCATATCGAATACAAAAATATTTTTTATAACATTATTGTTTATATCGAAAAACTGCTACACTACCATATCACATTGTATGTGGAAGGGGATTGTATATTTCGGGTACCCCAGAGTTGATACAGTCTACTCTACTACAGCTTTCCTCGTTTCTTGAACTATTTTTTTTGCATTCAACTTTTTGCTAATTTTAATTAAAAATAATATAATTGGTAATTTGACTCTATTTCCACTGTTTTTGGTTATAAAGTCAAATAAACCATATCTATTCAAGAATTCAAATCACTAATGATTACCTTTGAAATATTTAGTTTTACATATTTAAATATATAGTACATATATATACTATTACAAACTTAATTTTTTTAACCACCCACTACTCAGTTTTTATTTAATTTGACATTGAAGTTACTTTTGTCATTAAATTTAATTAAAATTATAATTTTAAAGTTTTTAAAAATTAAAAGTACTTCTCCCATTAAAAAGTTTTCTAGCATTTTTTTTTTTTTTTATTTTTCTTTTTAAGTTTTTACTTTATATTTTCATTTTATAATAGTAAAAACTATACTTTGAAAATTATAACCACTATCATTTATTTCTATTTTGCCTTTTTATTTTTATATTATTTAAGTGTATTGTTTGTTAACCCCTTATATTTAAAATGGGGTTAAAAACAGATGTAACCTCTAAAAACTTTAAATTCTATTTAGTTTCTTTGTAAAATTAGAAAACTGTTCATTAGTTGTTTAAAAGTGCAATTACATATTTTTTATTTAATATATATATATACTCTTCTATATTTAAAAATATATATTATATACGAGTATATATATATATTTATATATTTGTATGTAGTTTATAGATTAAATGTGTTATTCGTTCTCACGTTATTACCGGATCTATTCGATGATAAAAAATAAGGATAATTTTATCCGTTAAGTTACTGTTAGTAGATGAGAAATAACTTTCTTTAAATTTAAGGTGGTTTCCCACTGCATCGGTACGTGACGACAGTGTGAAATGGCGACAACGTAGTTTTCTTTTCATACTTTACCGGCAAAAATAAATCATGGGCGTTATTTATAACTAAAATAATATCCGTTTTTATTTTTATTAAAAAACACGGACCCCATTTTTTTATATAAAAAATCACGTTGTCCTCACTGACGTGATACGTATGTGAGTTTTGATACATTGCACCGGTAAAGACGTCAGATGGCAAAAACGTCCGATACCGGCGTCCTTGATGTCAATGTCATTCAATGTGAATATACTTATAAAAATGCATAGAAGAGTAACAACACGGTACGTCGTTGCCACGTTATAGGTGTAGTGGGAATGCACCTTTATTCTGTAGAAAAACTCTAGAATTAGTTTTATTCTCAAATAATTTTCAACGTTATTTTATCGTTATATTACAATAACTATCACTAATCATCATCACTAAAGCATCATCCAGAGTAATAATCAGTTAACTATTGAAAATAATAGAAAATGGGTGCTTCAATTTTTTTATTTTGTTTTTATTCTTCCAAAATGGTAAATTTGTTGCTCTTGTTGCTTTTGTTTTTTTGGTATTGTTGAAAGTTTAACTATTGAATTTGTGTTTCTTCTCGTTTCCCTTTCCGGGAAATCTTTTTTTCAACTGCTTGTGTTTTTGCTAGCGAATACAATTTATAGGTAAATAAAAAATTTTGTTTATAGTTTTAACAGTTGAAATTTTACATTAGTTTATAAAAAGTTATTTTGAAACATTTCAAATTTCAGTGTTTTGTTGCCTTGCCTCGCTGTCTACAATATGTTTTGATGTTCGGTACCAGTTATCTGTAGAAGAATTTAGTGTAATATTACATTTTTTCTACGTTACATTTATGCAACTTTGGAGTCTATCTTTTATACCCAGACAAAATAGCTGTCGAGGTCCGGCGCTATACTACTTTAGTATCTGCAAACTCATAGTCTAGGAGTTGGTGGAAAAAAATGTAAATGTATAATCTGAGAGTGTTGGACTATAACGAACCGAAACCACCCCATTTTTTAAAAACCACAATTTGGATTTGGCGAACATAAGTCTAACGTGTAACAAATCTGTTTAGCATTGGGATATGGATTACAGCTTATGCATTAGGTATTAGGAGTTATGGATTAAGAAGTAGAAAAAAAAATGTTTTAAGAAATATTAAGAAGATGAGAGTAGATTTTTAAACCTTTTTGAGTTATACAGATATGAACTACCAGTTTTTCAGAAGTTTGAACTGATTCTTGACAAAGAAGTTATAACTGATTTAATAGTAGCAAAGGCTCTTTACATAAATTTAACCATATAAGAATAAGACTCCATCGCACTGATTGTTTTTCGTTTGAAAACTTTGATAAGTGCGTTATACTTCTAGGCATCTAGAAACATAAATTGCAGCGACGAATGGCTCTAGCCGTAATAAGTGTATTATTGCCAATTTTTTGCTGAATTAAGATTTTATGGATTTTCGGGAGATCGGCAGAAGTAGTTTTTATGTTTTTAAAGGTAAAAGTTGCCATTAAACTAAGAAACTAATAAACAACAAACATTTTGAGTTAGAACTGTTTTGTGTACTCTGAATGTACCTTTTCAATATAAATTTTTACTAATTATTTCTATCGGTTATTTTACATTAACTTTCGGAGCACAAAATTCTTCAGTCCGTTATAGATTCAGTTAATAGAATCATTCCTCTTTCAATATCTGTAATTGAAATAATATTATTTTTTCAATCCAAGATTCTCGCGATGCACCCAAATGGTAAAGAAACCTTTTTATTTTATTGAAAACTCTTTTAAAATATTTTTAACATTAAGCATTTTTTCAAACTTAAATTGCTTGTATTAAATGTTTATATTTTGTTGCACATTTATTTGAAAAATTATTGTAAACCTGTTCTACAATAACAACATCTACAACATTCACAACATAATTAAGAAAAAAAAACTTTAAAGAGGTGAAAAGTAGGTTTAATTCAAAGAAAGTGTTGTATTAAAAAAGTTTGAACTACAAAATTTAAAAGCTCTTCATAAAATAAAAGATGAAGTATATATTCTGAAAATTTTAAGAATTTAAAACAAAATGTGTTGAATTAAAGAAATTAAAGAAATTTAACAAAATAGCACTTAATTAAATTCAAGTGCCAAAAAATTTAAAATATTGAAGAATTAAATAAATTTCAAGATCATAATTTTATAAGAAACTAGCTAATACCCGGTGCGCGTTGCTGCGCCTCTCAATGGAGGTTTAATTTAAGTTGATGTTATTAAAAAAAGTTAAAATACAAAATTACATATGGGGTAAATGTTAATTTCAAAATGTATAACAATTTCGAAACAATTATAAAGCAAATTTTTGTAAACGATTTTTCTAGGATTATTCCCGTAATTTTTTAACAAATTTATCAAATTTCACTACAAATTATTAATAATGCGCAGAAATTATAATTACCTTGACATTATTCGCCAGAAACCCACTCAACTCCACCAAAGGGCACCACGTATAGAACAATTAAAGATAGGGATCTTCACCCATAAAGAATTTAAAAAAATTCGGTCAAACCGTTTCTAATTTAGAACACAGAAAAAATCTGTAAAAAGTTGTTGTGCCGCTTTCTTTTTGGCCAAAGCAGTACTTGGTAAAATTGAACACGTAATTTCCATCCAAAAATTTTTTTTTGACTAATCGGCAAGCTAGCATGTGTTAACAAATTCCAAGTCCGTTAAAAGAGTCAACTCCATTGTTAAAGAGCACACAAAATTTTAAGTCAATCTGTCAAACCGTTTCTTGGTTAGAGTTAAGTAACGATAAAACCAATAAAAAGCTGTTGGCCTGCAATGAGATAACGAATCTTAACACAAATTTTTTTTTTGACTTTCTTTTTAACCAAAGCAGTACTTCTTTCTAAGTCGATTAAGCTATGTGTGTCTGTCCGTGTGTTCCACCAGTAATTCAAAATCTAAAGTTTTTCTGGCTCCGACCAAAGTTTAGTGTTTAGTAAAAATAAATAAATTTGAATTGAATCTTTGGAAAAATCCGGGGTCCGGAAAGAAATGACGATCTTTTGGGATATTTTAGAGTTCTCACATCCAACTTAAAACTCTTTCTATCTTTCTTGTTATTAAATGTCATGAAAGTAATCATTTAAAAATTAAAAACATTATCACAAAATTTTATTAATATAATTTTATTTAAATGTTTCAGGTGGGAAATCCAAAATTCCTGTAGCAGGTAATTTCCCAGTTATTAGTCCTGTATTATTTGATTGAGAAAACACTTTATGTAAACATGAAATTAAATTAGAACATTCTTTTACCGTTGCATTTGTTGGTATTGGTTGATATGTTGGTATGACTGTTTTGTCATCCTTGTCATCACTTTTTGTCACTTTCTCTTTCGGCTCTTCAATTTCGCTCTTCAACTTCGTATTAACTGAATATTTTATTAGGCAAATTAAAACTAAACAGAAAGTAGAAAATTTAAGCATTTTACTTAGTATTAAATATAATTTAAATAATGAAAGTACTAAAGAGCTGAACACTATATCTAAAGGTTTTTATAATGTAAATGACTTAGAAATCCAAAAATAATTGTATTTATATTGATAAAAGTTTAAAATTATAAAAACAATATTATCTATTTAATTTGGTTACACGCTGTTAAGCAAAGCTTTTAAAAAAACAAAAATTAAAAAAAAATCCAAAGTTTTTAAAAAAGCACATTGAAGAATTGCTGTATTATAAATTTTGCCCAAAATTGCGTAGAACTCTTATTGTTTAAACACATATTATTGAAAGTCAAGAGAAGCTCTTAAGCTTTCAAGAATGTTAACATTTATTAATAATAGAAATCTTCTGTTTTCAATCTGTTACTGCTCTTAAATGGCTTGCGCCACAAACACTTTATTTGAATGATTTATTCTTATTTCCATACATCTTAATACTTTCAAAGTTTATTATTTGAACCTTTTGGAAGATAATAAGATATAAGCGGTTAAAATTATAAATTGAGTTTCACATGAAGGTTAATTAAAATTTATTATTATTTATGAAAGCGGCTGTCTTTTGGTAGATGTCTGGATTAAAGATATACCTTACAAAAATTTATCTGGTAATAACATAATAATTACCTGTTAATAAGAATATCTATATGGATTTTCCGATATTTGAGAAACTATAGTCCCGTAAGTGAATTCCTGTATCCACAGTGATTTTTAATACCTTATGTCAAACTGTGAAGAAGTTTTATTAATACCTGGACCGACAGACAAACCTATCCAAAATTGATGGAAAATAATATATAGAATACGGTTTATAAACTTCTTTATTATAGATAAGTTTTTGGCAGCTTTTTAACCCTACACTATTTTCCTTTGAATTTTATTGTGTTTCTTCTTCTTATCAAGTTATAGACTAGATCTTAAAACTTTTTAAATGATTCCAGTATATTATATGCAAATTTTTATACTTTATCAATAGCTATAAACATAGTTTTTTTTTTGAATAAATTAATTCTTAATTATAAAGTTAAATTGAACTAATTCAACCAGTATCTCAAAAACATTTAGTTATTTTCTATTTAATATACAGGTGCAATTTATTACTTTGTGAAAAACACCAATTCTAAACGTTTATAACGTAAAATTTATAATTCAAGTATGAAATGAAGAATCTAAAGTAATTGAAAGATCGTATTTAATATTACCTAGAAATTTCTATATCACTGGTATGAACTATCAAATTTTAGCGATTCTAAAAGATTTCTTTCTTAAAACTAACCTTGATCAGAAGTATAAAATAATGACTAAAATGCTACTTAAATATTGTTGTAAGTACCGTTACTTGGTAATCATTATTCCCTAATTACCATTAAAAAGTTTTTGTAATTATACTATGAAAATTCAATTACCAGTAAAAGAATTGAGTATATGTACTTGAAAATTTTTAGAAAATTATAATATTTGAATTTCAATTATTTATGTAACTTGTATTTGTAAATTTAATTACTTTCGTAATTATTTTTGATAAAAAATTACGTTAAAATAAATAAATACTAAAAAATACGAAATTATCATAAGAATAAGAATTATAAATCTTAGGAATTCTTTTCAAATAGAAATTAAAGGCATTTTTTTAAATTGGAAAAAGCATTAAAATCAAATTTATAAAAAATACTTGTGATTCTTATGATAATTGGCTATATTTTTTTATTTAATTATCAAAACTAATTACAAAAGTAATTAAAATCCATTATTTTCTAAGAATTAGAATGTAATTACCGGATTCGTACCGGAAGTATAGATCATTTACAGTACAATATTATAGCAATTTTAATAACATCAATGTTGATTGTAACTAATAAATTGTACTGCATTTTTTTGTAATATTTTCTAAAAACTCAGTTTTATTACAAACTTCAACCAATATATGTTAACCCAAATTCTCCGAAACTTAATTATAAACTCCCTTTTTATTTGACTTTAATTTCTGCTGAATTCCTTAAATTTTTCCTATAGATAAATGAACTTGTCCACAAAAGCACATCCCTTCTTAAATATTTAGTTTACCTTTTAATTTTATATTTATGTGATAATTAATAACAAGAAGAATTTTCTGAATAATAAAATTTTTCCCATATAAAGGCGTTGTTAGCATTGTGTCATTATTGTTATGACTTTCATCTTCCATCCCATCTTCTAAAGGAAGTTTATAAAAAAGAAAAAAAAAAAAAAACCAAACCTTAGTTAAAATTTTTTACCCAGTTGATAATATTTTTAATTGAATGCGATAGAATCCCGCGTTCAAAATTTGTAACAATTTTCTAGAAATGCCGGAAACGCAACGGGAAAATTGAAACTAATAAAGCAGGTTCCCCATATAGATATATACAAAATGATAGAAACCTGCATAGTATCAAAAAAGTCCAATGGTATATTTTATTATTCTATATTCTATTCTTATATTCTGTTTTGTTTTTTTAACACTGTATCATAGTTAAGTTACACCTATAAAAAAAACGAGGAAGATTATAGTTGCCCTTGTCAACTTTTAGATACCCGTGCATACCCACTATGGTGTATAAAATAAACCGTAATTTACTTCCCTTATACATTTAACTCATTACCCCATAATTTTGACGTAAAAAAAAAAAAAAAAAATTAACAAAAAAAAATCACAAAACAAAAAACAAAATTTTCATTCATTGTCCCATAACTTTAGCTTAAAAAAAAAAAAAAAAAAATTAACAAAAAAAAAAAAATCAAAAAAAAAACAAAATTTTCATTCATTGTCCGATAACTTTAGCTTAAAAAAAAATAAGAAAAAAAAAAAAAAAAAAAAAGAAAAAAACAAAAACAAAAAATGGCCCACCCTAAAAGTCCGATGGTCCGAGTGATGTCCAACTTTGCCAAGTAACTTGCCCTATTAATTTATCTGCCCAATTTTAATTTTAACCTTGTAGCTTTATTAGATTCACAGTTATTGAATCGAAAACTTTGTATGGCAGCCCCCCGAAAATGGGGCCCTAACATTTTGAAACTTCATATAAGTGCTCGATTCATTATATAACTAACCGTGTGTAATTTTCATCCGCGTAGTATAATTAGTTTTGAAGAAATTCATATTGGTGCAAGGAAGTTGTATGGCAGCCCCCCGAAAATGGGGCCCTAACATTTTGAAACTTCATATAAGTGCCGGAGTCATTATAAAACTAACCGTGTGTAATTTTCATCCCCGTAGTATAAATAGTTTTGGAGAAATTCATATTGGTGCAAAAAAGTTGTATGGCAGCTCCCCGTAAATGGGGCCCAAACATTTTGAAACTTCATATAAGTGCTTGATTCATTATATAACTAACCGTGTGAAATTTTCATCCGCGTAGTATAATTAGTTTTGAAGAAATTCATATTGGTGCAAGGAAGTTGTATGGCAGCCCCCCGAAAATGGGGCCCTAACATTTTGAAACTTCATATAAGTGCCGGAGTCATTATAAAACTAACCGTGTGTAATTTTCATCCCCGTAGTATAAATAGTTTTGAAGAAATTCATATTGGTGCAAAAAAGTTGTATGGCAGCTCCCCGAAGCCTTGGTCCGATTTTAACCAAAAACAATAGGGAACCTAGAAATTGTCTAAAAATGACTTGGTGTGAATTTCAAGACTCTAGCCCTTTTTGTTTTTGAGTTATCGTGCTGACGGACGGACGGACGGACGGACACACATAGCTAGATCGATTCACTTTTCGATGCTGATTCGATACGTACCCTTGACACTATATCTAGCTCTTATATTTCGATGCGTTACAAACGGAGGAGTAATTTTAATATACCCGATGTTCATATATGTATGCACGGGTATAAAAAGTTCTTTCCTCTAGCCTCATCATATAGAAATTAATATTCTTTGGTCCCCCATAATATTATTGAAAATAAAATTGCTGCACACAAGAAAAATTCCTTCACAAAAAGGACGAACTGGGTTGATTTTATTTGTTTGTTTTTTTGTGTTTTTGTATGTTAGTTGTTTTCATTTTCCTTTCGAAAGTAAATGAATAGATGAAAGTTTAGGGTTGAAAGGCCATTCACATAAATTTTCATTTTTATCCCTTTTCATGTGATTTATGAGGTCTTGGGCCATTATCATTTCTAACAAATAACAAAAAAAAATAAAAAGGAAGGTGGATTGATTATACGAATAGTATTTCCATAATAAAGAAAGAATATAAAGGTTAAAATGAATTTCTTATTGAATATAAATAATTATAATATATGTATATTTATATATAATATATAGAATTGCTAAACCTACTATATATACCTATATACCAATTTTAATATTATAATAATATTTTTTTAATATTATAATACAATTTTATATTCAAAGAAATCATTCATTTGGTATAGAATTTGGTATTTGGTATCGTTCCAGTATAATTTAAGAATAAAAACTAAATGTTTATATTAATATTATAATATTATAGAATTATGTAAAAATAAGGTAATTTAATAAATGAATATTAGATCGAAGCCCAGGTAATCTATATTGAAAACTTTAATTCCATTTCTTTTCATTAGGAATCTTTAAGTATTTTGTGGCAAGTGTTGAAATTGATTTAGATGAAGGAAGTTTAAATTTAAATTCATAGAATACTGTACTTAATTTTCTGTAGATTTTTTTTCAGTAGATATGGTATTTTCATTAATTGAATATTAAGATCTATACTTAGTTGAATAAGTGTGGACCTGCTTTGATGAGTCATAGAAATTTCGCCAAATCTTAAAATTAATAAAAATATAATGATCCTTCTGTTATTTAATAGATACCTGAATTATCTTAATTCAATTAATATTTTAATAAAATGCTAATAATTATATATATAACCTTTAATATACAAGAAGATAAACTTAACGGTAAATCCTGCTCCAGTATACTGATTTTAAAATATAATGTAAGACCAATTTGTTCAATATAATATACAAGTTTAAGATGAAGGCTGTTAAATAATGGGGGTTCCCCAATTACCCACTAAATTATCATTGAATATCCAGTTTAGTTAAGGTCTATTGACTTCTTCTTTTTTTTTTTATTACTGTATTTTGACATCCAGGTTTGAATGTTCGGATATTAAAAATGGGGATGTTGAAGATTATTTGGAATGTTATCATAGAACTCATATTAATCGTTGAGATAAAGTTTTTAAAATGTATTTATGTAAAATAATGTTGATGTAAAGTTCGGCGCCGCACCAGGCTCGAATGTTATCAAAACTAAAAGCAATTTTAATGAGTAAAATAAAAGTTCATGGGCTTCGATGGTAAGTGTATTTTCTTTAAATACTTCCCTTACCACCAAATATAATATAATTAATATATAGTTTATTATAAAAACATCAGCGGTTGAAACAGAAATTCATCCAATGCAAATTATACGGAATGCAATTACGGGGTGTAGTATATCTTCTCTTGTATATCTAGGAAGAGATGCAGGGCAACTACAAAAAATCATAAAAGTACGTAAATTAGCCGCGAAAGAGCCAAATAATGTGGATGAAATTGTAGTGCCTCAAGATCTGTGCTTTTTGGAGGGGGAATTATTTGTGCTTTCCGAGATTTTAAAAAAGCGAGATTTTAATGAGCGAGATTAAAAATGTCGAGATTTCGTACTATACCCAATACAAAAAGTATTATGCTTGCGCAACAGCGTTAGTTTGTTACTACATAAAAGCTAGCTAGTTGCCGCAAATAATCTTCAAAACAACCTTTTTTACTCAATTTTTTTTCGGTTTTTGTTGTTTTTGATGGCGATAGCATATGCTGTCCGAACACTCATTTGTTCCTCATTGCCAATACTTTCGATTAATTTATAAGGTATATTATGTATTTTGTTTAAAGACCCGTATCAATGGCAATACCTTAATTTTGGCTTTATTTAAGTAAGAGATTTGTTATAAGTTGCGGCTTTTTGTTATAAGTTGCGGATTTGTTATAAGTTGCGGATTTGTTATAAGTTGCGGATTACAACTAAATGTTATAATAATATTTAGTTGTAATCGAACTCGTACTCCTTCGGTTAATAACCATATTTTTACCAACTACCCTACCCACACTGAGGCCTCTCTGTCATTTCCAATTTAATTTTTTAAACTTTATTAAAATTTGTTTCCTAAAATGTCAAAATTATTTTAAAACTTTATAAACCATATTATTGTGTCAAACCATCGCATTACTTCCAATAAAACCAAAATTTTCTTTAATACATAAGTTTTTTAGAATTTTCACCATCAAATAATTTATTATCAAAGTAAAATGTTTTCCGTTTTCCTCAAAAACCAAAAAAAAAAAAAAAAAAAAAAAGCAGACATTGCATTTTTGACTATATTAAATTTTATGTCATCACTTGCTAGTCTGTCATAAAATGATTTTAATTTTTTATACCCGTGCATACAAAAAGAGCTACGTGTATATTAAAACTTTTACTCCGTTTATAATACATCGATCTAGATAAGCTAGATGTAGTTTTAAAGGTAAAGTAAATCGATCTACCTGTGTGTGTCCGTCCGTCCGTCCGTGTGTTAGCACGACAGCTTAAAAACTAAAAGGGCTAGAGTATTGAAATGCATACAAATTCATTTTTAGACAATCATTTCGTTTCCTATAGCTTTTGGTGAAAAGCTGCCATACAACTTTTTTATTAAGGGTTTATTTTATTTTATACATCATATTTTATATATAGGGGGTATGCACGGATATCTAAAAGTTGACAAGGGCAACTATAATTTTCCTCGTTTTTTTAATTTTTAATATTGAATAATCATAGAACTGTAAATGGGATAAAATTTCATACCAAAGTGACTTTGCTCATCAATCCGATGATTTTGATATGAGTATTTTCAATAAGGAAATAAGAAAATTTTCTAGACAGAGATTCAATAGATTTTGTTGCTGTAATAAAACCAACTTTTCACTCAATTTATTTGTAATGTCATTCAGTGAAATGGAAAAAAAGAAACTTTCATTTATGATGTTGAGGTTTTCTTAAAATGAATAGATTGCAATGGCAAATACAGTTTTTTTTTGTTAAGTTGTTTATTTTTAATAACTGTAAAATAAATAAAAACGTTAAGTATATTGAATAAATTTGTCAAAATATTGGCGACATCAAGTCCACTGATAATATTGCAATTACAGCAGCAGGGGAAATAGAACAACAATATTATGATGCAAGATTTGTAGGTGTACATTTTTATATTTTTATTTTACTTTTAATGAATTATGAATTCAATACGAGTCAATAGAATTGAATTTTTATACGTTTTTGTACAACTAGGACAAAACCGTATTTCCAGTCATCTTAGAAATTAGAAAGAATTGATAAAATATATGTTGCTATTCTACTGACGAATTTAAAGAGCTATTTTGATCCTTCTGACCAATTCTGTAAAAATTTAATGGCTTAATTATAATGTTAATCATAAACATTGGACTATGATAAAAAGCATTTTCAGTCGCGCCTTCAACAATTTTTTTTTACTCGTACGAGCATAGGTCTAAAGATGGGAGGTAGGTATAGACTCAATCGTTTGGATCGGATTAGAATCGAAAAATAAGTCAAATTTGGTAATTGCGTCCGCCCGCCTCTCTGCACTACAACTCAAAAAATAAAATAGGTAGAATTATGAAATTTTAACAAATTTGGTTTTATACTAAAACATTCTTGGCTATTCAAATTTTTCCAGTTTTCTCGATGGATTCGAGTAGCTGTCATAAAACTTCTTTTTATACCCGTATGACTATATAGTCAAAGGGTATAATATATTTGCCATTACGTTTGTGACGCAGAGAAGGAGGGGGGGTAGATATAGACTCAAGTGTATGGATCGGATCAGAATCGAAAAATAAATCGATTTAGCTATGTATGTCCGTCCGTCTGTCCGTCTGTCCGTCCGTCCGCACGATAACTCAAAAACTAAAGGAGCTAGAATCTTGAAATTTTCGCAAATTCATTTTTTTGCAATAGCCGTCATCGCTATTTAAATCCAGCCATTTTGGTCCATGGGTTCGGGTAGCTGCCATACAACTTCTTTTTTTATATGAGTATTTCTCTGTACATATTACAGCTGCTTGTCTGAAATTTTGCCAAAAGTAGTTTAGTTTTATGGCCAAAGTTTCTGCAAAATTTGGTTGGTCTCCTGCAATGGGTTCGTGTAGCTGCCATACAACTTCCTACTTTATATAAGCATTACTCTCCACCTAATGAAGCTGGGTGTCTGAAATTTTGCCAAAAATAGTTTAGTGTATTGGCCAAGGTTACAGCAAAATTTGGTTGGTCTATTGCAGAGGGTTCGAGTAGCTGCCATACAACTCCTTCTTTTATATGAGTTCTCCACTAAACTTAATAAATTATGCTTGAAATTTTGCCAAAAGTAATTAACCGGATGATATAATGTATATGTTACGGTCATACGGGTATCCCAGAGTTGACACAGTCTACTCTACTACACTCTTCCTCGTTTTATGTGGGTATTACCTAATACTTAATAAAGCTGAGTATTTAAAATTTTGTCAAAAATAGTTAGTTTTATTTTAATTTTGACTACGTTTTTGTTTCCAATTATCGGAACTCTATTATAAATTGATTTTGTTTTTCACAGAACTTTAGATATTAGAGTTTTTCTTGAATTGTTTTATGAGTTTTCCTGAATTTACTAAATCCCATTTAATTTTATTATGCTTGGAAAAGGTCTAAAGAGGCGCAAAACATTGACAGTTACTCGGAGTACTAACATCGAAATAACAAGAACTAATGTTTTAATAGGCGGCATGACATTTGTCCCTTTGTCATTGGTCCCCAAGGGACTAATGACACATCCAAATATGTCATTAGTTCCCGGGGAGTAATAACACACCTTAGTGTGTCATAAGTCCCTCAAAATATGTGACATTATTCTCCGGAAAAAATTTTTGTTTGGAATTATAACTAAATTGTAACAAAACAGAGAATGTTGCATTTTTCCAAAAAAATTCAAAAAGTTTTTGGAATTATTACTAAATTGTAAGAAAAAAGAGATTGTTACCATCAATATTCAAAAGGGCAACATTATCGTTTTTGTTAGTCCCCATTTAAATTTCTTTATCAAAATATAATCAAATATAAATATAATCAATTTATTTATTTAAATTTAATGCACCTGCTTCAATGATTACAAGGGTGAGAGGCAATAAACCTACGGCCCTTTTCCAGAAAATTTATTTATTAAAATAAATTAACGGCCTCATTCCAAAAGGAGGTATGTTGCCTTTTTCCAGAAAATTTATTTATTAATATATTTTAATAAATAAATTTTCTGGAAAAAGGCAATATACCTCCTTTCCGAAAAATTAAGAATAAAATTTCATTTTGAAACTTGAAAAATTACTGTATTATTCAGGAAACTCTGATTTGCGTATATTCAGTGTCATTACTGTCAAAACCTGATATGTCATTTCTCCCCGGGAACTACTGGCACATTTGAGTGTGTCATTAGTCCCTTGGGGACCAATGACAAAGGGACAAATGTCATGCCGCCGTTTTAATATAATAAATATTTTATGAAGGAAGAAAAGGGAAAGGGTTGGGATCTTGTGAGGAAGAGTTCGAAAATCGGATTCTGTGAAAAAAAATGTGAAAACTCAAGAGAGTATTATGAAAGATGTTATACTAGTAGTTGTTATTATAGTAGTTATAGATTTCTTGACATGAATCTAAAGAAAATATTTGAAAATTAACTTTTTTTACGAAGTTAAAGCCTATTTGATTGAAAATATAGTAATTTAAAAATTTTTAATCCAAATTTATGTTTACTAATTACATCCCAATTAATTAATTGAAATTATTCGGTTAAAAGCAATTATTTCTAAATTTATTATCTACTTAATTGCTAATTATAATAAATTTTATGTTTTTTTTTTTAAACAAATCCATTTTTAATTAATAGAGTACTCTAAATATCCATTGACAGTTTAGGTAAAGTATTCTCATGAAATTTAAAGTTTTCACTTTAATTTATAACTGTTCCCTTTTTGTTCTCTAATATCAAAATGATGCCATTTCAAGAGTAGAATATATTGTTATTGAAATTGTCCGACCTTACCAGCTTACTAAAGCTGTTTTGCGATATTAAACGTTTGAAAAGAATATAGATTTTAGATAATAAAATTATGGAATGAAACAATGTATAACTTATGAGTGGTTCAGAAGCAGAGGGCCCAAACCCACAACAAAAAAAGTAACGAGGCTTAGGATACTATGTCACAAAAAAATAAAAAAATGGCTTAGATCAAATTTCCAAATACACTTGATTTCACATCTAATTTTTCTGTGATTAATGTAAATAATAAATAATTCTCAAGCTCAAAAATTTTTTTTAGAAGATTACCCCACTTTGATTCTGGGGCCATCTTGTTGTTATAGAAATTTAAACTTAACTAATTTTTTGATATGCAACCCTTGCAATTAATTCAATAAAAAACATTTATAATTAAAGTAAGTGTAATTTTTCTGACTAAAATTCATCGAGGAGGTTTTAAGAAATCTTATACTCTCCAGTTGCTTGAAATTATTGCAGACTAGTCCCACCTGCAACTGGAATATCTAATCAAGCAAAATAACTATGCTATAGGCTGATTACTCAGTTAGATTAAGCAGATTAAGAATTAATTTCATATGGTATAAGATTTCATATACTTTAATTTCATATTTGACCAATATATTTATAAGTAAGCATTTTAGAGTTAGATTCAAAATTGGAGTAATCCCTTTTTCCGCAGAATATTCATACTAATACGAATAAACTATATTAATGGTCTCCTATTTCTAGTTTTTATTTCGTGATATACATATGCGATATTCATTCTATTGAACTCCAGTCAAATGATAATCCAGATAAATGAAAATACAGGTAAATAAAAAGAATTCAAATAAAATGTATGTTACCCAAATAGAGCTGATTACAATAACTTAGACTACATATTTAATAGACTGAAGTATTAAAGATTAGTGGATGAATAAAATATGCCAAATTTTTGGGATCTCGTACTTCCGTAGAAGTGTTATGAGCTATCAAGATGAGATCATCACATAAGGGTACTTTATATCTCAAAGTTTTCGAATATATAAATTATTAGTGGCGATGTCGCCATCTAGTGGTCGGAAAATGCATTACGAAATTTTCTTAATATTTTGTAGTATTTTAATTAAACCGTTATATTTTTCCTTTAAGACAGTAAACTAGAACCATTTTCTACAATATTGTAGGGCATGATGCTGTCTTTAATATACATCTTGTTTCATCTGAATCGGTGCTACCTGTTTTGATATATTGCATAGTTTCAAGTGGAAATTAAAAAAAAAAAATTCAAACTTTCAAAAAAACCATTATAAGTGTGAAATTTTTAAAAACACCTTATATTTATTATTATACCATTAGAAAGGTTTCTTTTAAACTTCCTCTGCGAAAGTTTATCCAATTTTTGTACCTTAGAATAAGTATTTTCAGATAATCTTATTTTTGCACAAAATTGACGAATATTATATTTGAATGAATAACATATCAAATTAATTACCCAGTATTATATAAATAAACTGGAACAACTAATGACAGCTTGCTTATTATATGAAATACTAATAAAGTCATAATTGCTAACATTAAGCGGATTCTCCCTCCATATTAAAACAAAAAAATATATTCAAATTATTTTTAGACTACCATGTAACTAATAATAACAATATCTCAATTTTCAATTATTATTTAATTTTTTTTTAGTAAACCATAATTCTAAAATATTTTAGAATTTTTTTTTTTTATACCCTACACCTATAGAATAGGTAAAGGGCTATATTAACTTTGGTATGGTGTTTGTAACCACCTAAAGGAAGCGAGCTAGGTATGGAAAAGTATATATATTTGTGATCAGCGTGACCGCCTTAGTCGATATAGCCATGTCCGTCCGTCCGTCCGTCCGTCCGTCCGTAGGCACGATAACTCAAAAAATAATGGAGCTATCTTGATGAAATTTTAACTGTAGGTTACCAGGACTGAAAGTACGGCGGGGATTGCATTTGGGCGAAATCGGCCCATGGGTTCGGATTCTGGACCTTTTAATCGTTTTCAGGGCTAACGAACAAATATAAAAAATCACGATAACTCAACAACTAATGACGCTATCTTCATGAAATTTGTGCTGTAGGTTAATAGTAATGAAACTACTTCGGGAATTGCGTAAGGTCGGGATTGGACCATGGGTTCGGAACCTAGAACTTTTTGATCGAATTTAGGCCAAACGAGCATAATTCCGAAACCAATAAAGATAGAATCTCCAAATTTGGTATCAGGGTGTCCTTTCCTATTTCCTAAGTGTCTTTGAAATTTGGGCCCCATTGGAGTTGGGGGTCGGGGACCAGCCACACATATCCAAAGACATTAAAGCATATCTTTAAAATTAATAAAGATAGCAACTTGAAAAAATGTAGAAGCTTCAAATTAGGTGTTCTTTACTATCTCTTGCTTGCCCCCCTAATTTGGGATCAATTGGAGTGGTGGTTCAGTACCTCTCTCAGACCTCCCAAGTTTTAAAAGCTTATACTCGAAATTACTAAAAATAGTAACTTAAAATTAAGATAGAATGTTTAAATTTTGTACAAGGGTTAACTAGTACTTAATGTACAGCGCGGACTGTATAAAACCGAAATCAGCCCAAGGGTTCGGATTCTGAACCTTTGAATCGGTTACAGGACTAACGAACATATGTAAAAAATCACGATAACTTAACAACTAATGACGCTATCTTCATGAAATTTGTGCTGTAGGTCATTGGTAATGAAACTACTGCGCCAATTGCGCACGGTGAGGTTTGGACAATGGGTTCGGAACTTAGAACTTTTTGATCGAATTTAGGCCAAACTAGCATAATTCCGTAACCAATGAAGATAGAACCTCCAAATTTGGTATCAGAGTGTCGCTTTCGATTTCCTTAGTCTCCTTCAAGTTTGAGCCCAATTGGAGTAGTGGGTGGGGACCAGCCACTCAGTTCCGAGGACCTTAAAGGATATTTTCGAAAATAATAAAGATAATAACTTGAAACAAAAGTAGAAGCTTCAAATTTGGCACATGCGTGTTCTTTACTATTTCCTGCGTGTCCCTCTAATTTTGGATCAATTGGAGTGGTGGTTCAGTACCTCTCTTAGACCCACAAATGTGTAAAAGCTTACCATCGAAATTACTAAAACTAGTAACTTAAAATTAAGATAACACGTTCCAATAGTGTACAAGAGTTAACTTGTATTGAAAGTATGACGAGGACTGCATATGGGCGAAATCGTACCATGGTTTCGAGTTTTTGAAACCCTTGAAAAGCTCAAGGGCTAACAAACATATATCTTAAAACACGTCATAACTCAAAAAATAATGCCGGTATTTTGATGAAATTTAAACTCTAGGTTACTAGTAATGAAAGTACAATGGGAATTGGTTCTGGTCGAGTTTAATTTCGAAGCCAAAGAATATATTTCCTATGTCTATGTGTCTCCGAATTCTAGACTTAATTGTAGTCGTTCAGCTATGTTCAAAGATACTTGCTGTATTTATGTAAAATTTATTTTTATATTTAAATGAATTATATGATAAGGTCTAAATTTGTATATGTATTTTAGAAGTACATTTATTGCATATTTTGCGTATAAGCTTTTCTATTCGGTATATTAACTAGCCATTTAAAATAATTGCAATTTTAAAAAATTTGGTTTATTAAATATATAATGCTTTGATTAGCTTTTTATCACAAAATTTAATAACTAGAATTTTTTCATTTTGTAATTGAATTGGAATAAATATATTTTCATTTATTTCAAGTTTTTTTGTTTTAATATTTTTAAATAGATAAATTAGTAAGAATTTGTAATATCTTTTAATAAATAGTGTAATTAGAAAATGTTTTAGTATTAAAAAGTTAATTTGGTTAGCTATGTCTTACGATCAAATTAATAACAGCTCTTATGGTGTTTAAGCGACTTATGGATATGTCCTTAAATTTGAACCAAATAGGTGTAGGGTATTTCTAAGTCGGTTGCACCGACTGACTGTTTCTTTACTTGTTTTAATAATTAAAAGCTTAAATTTTGTTGTTGTCTATATACTAAAAATATTATTTTATTTTTTTAATTAATTAAATTTAATTATATAATTGATTATTTTGAAAATATTCCAGTCTATTTTGTCCACTTACTAAACATTTATTAAAACAATAACAACTAACATATAAAGCAACATGAATATACACATTTGTATCTATACATTAAAATAAAAAACAACAAGTAAAATAAAAAAAAAAAAAAAAAAACAAAAATATCTAATTTTATCAGAAGGAATTTCACGCTATAAGCTTCAATGTTTTCAAACAAAAAAGAGAAAAAAAAAAATTATTAAAATAATTATTAAGTGCTCATCATCCCTTAAAATTCAACTCAAAATCATTATATTGGAAAAATTATCCGCAACAATTTTAATAAATTTATTTTGAACCTTTTATAGAAAATTAATGATGGAAAATTTCATTAATGAATAAAACGTTTATTTTATCCTATAAATATTTACCATGTACCCGTAGCTTTTATTGGAAAAAACATATAAAATTCTATTGTATTGTTATATGGAAGGCATAACACTATTTTTATTGTACTTCATACTTTGGTTAAAGTTTAGTTATATAGTTACCAATACACATTTGAATTGTTTTGTCGGGACTTGACTATAAAACAAAGAAATGTAAGGACATGTTTTTTTTCTGAAAATGTTTTTAGTACATATTTAAATAAACAGGGTCGTATTTAATTTTAGGGACAGGAGTTTTAATATAATTTGTAAACATCAATATTAAGTGGGGGCTTATTCCATGCCTACAGAATAATGAAAACTTTTTAGGGGTGCTTATTATTTTTGAGTAGGACTTAGTATTCAAGTTATATCTGGAAATCTATTATGGTCATATATTTGAAGAAAACACTTTTCGAAGATTCAAATCTAGATTTTTTTTTCAGTCTTAGACTTTATTACAAACTCTAAAAATGGTGTTCTTAAATATTTTTCCATATTGAAGAAGCGTATTTTAATTACTCCATCTTCAATGATAAGATATTGAAGCCTTTGATTTCCTTCTCTGTATATAAGATCATATTCACCACGCACTGAACATTATGCATTAAATTTTAAAAACTAATAAATATATTTAAAAATTACGTAAATATAAACGTGGAGCATGTGCAGTGCAATGAAAATAGTTACCCTGCTTTGACATTTTAAGGACTAGAAAACAGCTTGGAAAAGTTGTGAATGTGAAATCTATTTTAAATAAAACATAAGAATTCTATAATCTGATGCACTTGGTAGTCTGAGTCTTCTGTATACTATAAAATACCCTCAAGCCGTAGTTCCTACCTCAAGAACCTTAAGTTGAAGTGAAAATAGTTTGATTAACACTCGAGCTGCTTCCGCAGCATTACAACTGCGAACCACGGAAGGGAACTGTATATATGTATTTATATTATTAGTATTGTGAATTGAATTAGTTAAGAAGGAATAAGCTGACTTTTGTCTATATTGTTCGTTAGCCAGACAAATTGAACACCGAACAACTGAACTCATATGAAGGTAATATGTTTCACAATTTGGTGGTGAAATTTTTAAAAGATAGGATAGGATCATAGGATTTTAGAATTGTAGAAGCAGTGAAAGGTTTATGGTGCATGGGTAATATTGGAATTTTTCATGGGTTCGAGAAAATTTTATATTAAACTTTCATTTATAGTAAACTTTTTGTGAATAAGACTTAGGTTTTTTGGTTGTATTTTAAAAATAAATTTTTGGACGATTGTTAAGTCCGCATTTGATTCTTTTTATTGGACGTCCCTGCAAATATTTCTATGTATAGAAATAATATTAGAATATTTTAACCATAATAGTATAATTATAAATAATTTTTTTTTTAGCAATTATGCATAAAATACCGATTATTATTTAGAGATACCTTAAAATTGTCGATTATTAAAAAAAAAAAAAAAAATAACGGTAAAAAATAACGGTAGAAGCGAAATTCAATACAGATTTAAAACACGCAAATTTTTGTTGTTTTTGTCATAATAATAAAATGCTTAAATAATAATCGGTAAACAATTTTATTGGTTTTATAAATAAATAGACTTTGCAAATATAATATGTATATTTTTATATATATACATTTAAATATATACATAAATATATAATCAAAGGTATTCAAAGGTATGTATGAAACTCATAAAGGTCTCTTATTATGTACTATAGATAGTATAAGGTATTATAAAAATAGATGAGTTCAGTAGGACGTTATATTTAGGAATTTATATATGTGAATTGATCTATGTAAATACAAGTAAAGGGTGCGTATATACAGATACATTAATACTAGAATAATTATGTATTAATTAGATATAGGTAGTCTTAAATCTTAAATATATTTAATAAACAAAAGTGTCCGAAAAAATTGTGTAGTCGAAATATCTTTTACGAAATTTTTTCCGCTCCTTATAGTATATGGCTTCAAGTTTAAAGTATTTTTTAAGGGTGAGGCTTTAACTTTTTTTATTTTTTGAAAGCTTTAAAGCTTAAAATTTTTTCTTCGTCTTTCGATGCTAACCATAAGAGGATAAGATTCGAAAAAAGTGTGACAAATTAATATAATTTGGGTACCAATAAAAGCACCCACTTCGAACGAAGGTATCCTGTTGGAATATTTAGATAGGGTTTAAATGCGATAGGGTTTAATTGCGCAAGAGAATTAAAATCTTTGAAGTTAGAGTGTATAAAGCATAATTTGACTAACACCAAAACATTGAATTGGTCCCAGAAGAATTGAGTAACACACGTGTCTTATATTGTTGCATTAAATTCAACCAGAAATAAAATTTGAATTACTCACTCAATCAAAATTGATGCCGGCAGCAAAATAAGTTGTATATTTAGCTAATTAGTTCGAACTATTTACAGATCAGGACCAACTTTAGTATAGTAAAATACACTCACTAGTTACTAGTTACAAAAAAAGTAAGAATCATCAGAAATTTTAAAGTTTTCCAGCATTCTTTACCCGTTCAATATCAAAAAATTGGTTTTGAAGCAACTTGGAAATAACAATTTACGATAAATCTGCAACTGAGAAATTATAATCTATGATAAATCTGACCTTAAAATTTAAGCAGTATCATGTTTATTAACATGGGGATGTTCCTGGAACATTTTAATAATGTTTGCTGATAATATAGATAGAACATCATAGAGGTTTATTTTAAAAAAATTGGTGAGAATGCATAGTGAGTACAAATAAATATAAGGTTCAGTAATCCATAAACAATTTTTAAACTCAAAACTATCAACCTACTTGAAAATTGCCTGAATATTATAAAAGCACGAACTACGAACTTCGTCGTTAATGAATAACCGTAACATTGAATATAACATGCTAAATAATAGCATCTATCGAACCTAGACCTCATTTTCTTCGAATTTATTTAACATAACACCTCTATTGTAATTTTTCGTATTAGCTTTGTTTTAACATCATTAAAAACTTTGCAATACTAGTACCACTTCCCAAGTCACACTGTACATTTGACATTCTCATCGAAAATAAAACTGTTATTTTAGAAACGGTAATCACTATTTTTTTTAAATTTTAAACGGAATTTTAGATACTTAAATCTTTTTATGTAGAAAAAATTTTGTTTATATTTAAATAAATATGCATATGTTTGTATATATGTGTACATGTATACACATTTATATGTAAATTTTGCAAGGATTAAACTATTCCGAATAATGATAAACCTTAAAGGATAAAATATAATATTTATAGTCTAGTATAATAATAATGTGTATGTGTGTAATTTTTAGTGCCTTTAGTGGTTACGATAAAATTTTTGAGATAAATTTTGATTAAAAAATATTTTTACCTACCATTTTATAAAATTAAATAATAATGATAAATATTATCGTAAATTTTTTGAATTAATTTACATATATAATAAGTTCTAATTATATTTAGTTATTGATTTATGCGTAAATGAAGGAATAATTTTAAATTAAGTTTATAAACCACAGCCTAAAAATTATTTTAAGATGGCAATACCGTGTTACTTTAGAATCAGTTGTTATTCTTTTGTAGACATCCAAACTTTTCAAAAGAATTTTTACCAATGAATTTCACCAGTGATAAAATTTTAGATGGAAACGTCTTTTGACTTTTATTTAAATATGAATCACCCGTTTTTAGCCATTCTTGTGTTTAGAGATGCTATACAAAAATTAAGGTGTTGGAACATTTCTTCCGATAGGGCTCCCGATTCTTAGATTACCTTTTATAAATCATATTTTATTTTTTAAAGCTTATTTTTTTAATAACGCCATGTAATATTGTCATAGATGTTAAACGATTAATTTCCATGTCATTTAATCTAGTTGAAGACATCGCCGGCCGTTCAGTTGACATTTGAATCTTCGTAATACAGAAATTACATTCATCAATGTATTCTATGACTTGATTAAAATTCCTAACTTAACTTATACCGATAAATGTTAAAGATGTGTGATTCCATACAGTTTAACTCTATAAAGTGTATTTGAAAGATTAATAATATATATATAAATAAGATATAAATAATTTTGACAGTAGAATTGAGTTTGACTGAGTATTAGCCTATAAGCGTATCTATTATATAGTTACCTTTATTATTTTTAATATATATATAGAAAACACTGTTATATGACATTTACTAGAATGTACATCTCGATGGAAGTTCGCCTACAACTTCCAACCGTCAAACTCACTCCTGTTTCTCAAACATATTTTAATTAAGAAGTATTTTCATTTTCGAAATATTAACTGGCGCGAGGATTCACAGATGTCAAAAGGTCTTCAAGCTGGTTGTCAATGTCGCGGAGCTGACCTGAATTCAGAAAACTGTTTGAACCTGTTGAAAATATTCGAATATAATGGTTGGTTAAATATTGTAAAGCTAGATTCTGACTTCTTTATATCCCTAATTCTGCATAAAGGTAAATCCTACATATCTCGAGAAAGGGACAACACTGGTTTTAAATTCAACTCTTCAAAAATTTTTTTTTGAATAAATGCCGGCCTGTTTTAATTTGAATGAGCAATGAAATATTAAGCTGGATTTTCGAGAACTAGGCATTCGTTCCTACTTAAATTGGTTAAAAAGGCAAATTCGGCCTTATAGAAATAGGTTTAATTGCATTCCTTCCATTTCAATATCTACTATATATACACATAAATCCATTTAAATCCACCATATATCGTAAATTTTCTCACAGTTTTTTACATTTCTAATTAAGGAAAATTAAAAATAAAGAAAACTCGATGAAAAATGTAACAGAATATAAAAAACAATGTATAAATACAAATACATTTAATATGTACTTATAACGGTATAAAAGCTGTTTATTTAAGTTATACTTTTTAATATATTACGCAGAAAATAGAGTCATTAAAATTTTAATTTATTTACTATTGTGAATAAATCATGAGAAACAGAATTTACTGTTATTTTTTCGTAATTTTCCAAAAAAAAAAGTTTTTTATAATGACATACATTATATATGTATTACATATACTTTAATCATAAATTAAATAAAACATGGCGGTTTTTTAATAGTTTATTTTTTGATGCATCTGTAAAGACTCTTGGAATTTGTTTTTTGACTTGCGGTTCTGACGATTCTGTTTTGGAAATTTGAGGTTAGGTGTATGGTATTGTTCTCTATTGCTTTGTTTAAGGAAGAATAGATTACTGATACAAAATCAGTAAGGTTGAATTAGTTGAAAAACCACACCCTATAAAATGTTTATAGCAGAGAGAGTAGTATAAAAAAGTTGAGAAAGAAGGTAAATGATGCCTCAGACTGAAATCCGATGAAATTTGAGAAAAATTTACCTATCATGAAAAGTGTAGAATGGTTAGGTCCTAATGTCAATTTTTCATAGCTTGTGGAGGACATTTTAGGCAAGAAAATTTGGAATACATTAAACAAATAAAGATATTGTATTATTTTAGAATCTTTTAAGTTCTTTTAAAAAAAATTACTATACAACCTAACGAACACCCGTTTGCGTGTAGTATATGTTACCATACAAATTTCATTTTCCTTGCCTTGCCAATCCCAAAATATGACTGTTATTATATTTTAACACGTCCGTTTGATTAAGCGATGCGGACTTTTTTTTTTATTATTCTTCTAAGTTCTAACTAGGCTAATAAGTCTGTCTATATCTATACTTCTTCTGGGAATTGAACCGGAGGATTTCTAATAAAAGGTTGGCATTCTAACAGTTCTACCCAGCCGGTTTTAAAATTAATTTAACTTAAGTATAATCATTTGCCCGCCCGTTAGTATTGTTGTCAAGGAATTACTTTTTAAAGAATTAAAGAGCTACTACCGGTTTGGAGCAAAATAATAAAATAAATACCATTATGTTAGAATTGAGATACTATTATTGTTATAACGGTATTTACTTTAAATAACGTAGTTTGTAAAGCAACTGCAAAAATAAGATACCATAGTAATAAAATCCTTTTTCTGTTGCATTTTTATTTCTGTACGAACGTAGTTCTAAGAGTATAATAAATTTGACATTACGTTTGTGAAGTGGTAAGGGGGATAGATGTAAACTTAAGTGCATGAATCGAATTGTAATTGCAAAGTAAGTTAATCTAGCTGTTGGTGTTTGATCCCATTTCCTCAGTAAATTGAAGTAGCTGCCATAAAACTTTTGAAAAAAATAGAAAAATAAGTTCGAACAGCTGAGTTTTTGAATTTTAGCTTCAAAAGCTTGGAAAGTTCTAAACTTTGGTTTCTGTAGTGTAGAAGGTTTAAGCTTCGATGCAACTTCGTTCATTCATTTGTTTAGCATTAATTCAAGATCAAATTAAGTTGGGTACCGCAAACTTTGACAAAAAGAGTTAGGTTAGTTTTTTTGGGCGGGTATCACGGAATTGAAAGAGTCTCCTTTTCTTTCTTTCTCGTTTTTTTTTAATATAAATTTAATCCTTTATGTAGTGATAAATTTGATTATAGTATATGTGTTCATTTATTGAAACACTGATGTATGTAATAAATGAATATGTAAATGAACATTTTTAAATGTAATACAACACAATTATTTTTAATTTTTGTAAACATTCTTTTATTCAAAAAAACGAACGAGAAATGTAAAGAACATATATAAACTTAAAAATTTATTTGTCATGTGGAAAATAATTATTTTTGGATTTTCTTATTATACTTTAAGTACCTTTGTATATATGTTTGTATGTAAAGAGTAAACGCATTAAATATTATTTAAATTTTATATAAATAAATCAATAATATTATGTGTGTATTACTGTAGAAAATGGTATTTAATTTTACATTTTATATTGAATCAGGTGTTGTTATTCTTTACAGTATTCAGGTTTTTTGCGTAATCTCCAATTCACTTTTTTTATTCCACGGTAAGATTATAAAAGTAATTTTTGATTTATTTTTTTTTTTTTTTGTATATTTTAATTAAAACTTTTTTTTTTGTAATATTTACATAAGTAATTTCACATATATTTAAAGAAAAAATCAAATAAATTATTTTATAATGAACTGAAATAATAAATAATGTTACTTTAAAAAGTTGCATTTAAAAAAGTGTTACAAATTATGTGAAAATATATATAAGTATGTTATAGGGTGTAGGTATGTTCCCAATAATTTGTTATAGAAAAGACTTCCAATAAAATTAAGTCTACTTTTCTAAACTTTTCTAATATATAGATAAGTACTACGTTTTTTGTTTTAGATGTGTAACTCATAATCCTGGCTACGAAAGGAGGTTGGTGCTGTACAAGTCTCATTTTGAAAAATGCTTAGATTTACCAGGTACCTTTACCAGGCACTTAAGATTTTCTATTTATGCTCATAAAAAAGCTTATAACTTGACAACACAGTTTTAATTCAACTTCCATATAACATTAAAGTTTGCGTCTATTAACTACAATTAGAAACTAAAATTAAGTTTGAACACTTTTAGTGAGGGTAATTTGGTGAAATATATGTTGTGCTCTTGAAAATGTCTTTTTTTAACGATTTATAAATTTAGGATGTAAAGAAATAATAACAATTATTAAAACAACAGTAAGTCGATACAAGTGACGTGGTAATCCCCTTCCAGCTGACAAATTCAAGTGACAGTTACACGAATCCTTACTTCAACTCATTTTAGAACAAAAAGTAAACACGACAGAACTACTTTGTACCAAATTTTAATTTTCAAACCTTATTAATTCCACAGATATGCTATTTCAGTCTAAGGAAAAGTGAGGCAGCTCTCCGAATCATTACTTTCATTTCTCACAAATTTCAGACTGACAACAAAAATAGAACAGAACACTTTTATACCAAATTTCAAGTTTCTATATTTAATAATTTCGAAGATATGCTTGTAGATCTTGGGAGGTGTATGGGATTTATTTGAAACACTATTGCAATTGATCCCGAATTTCAGAGACATGAAGGAAATAGAAAGAAATACCCTTGCACCAAATTTCATGTTCTTATCTTTATTGATTTCGGAATTATGGGCATTTGACCTCAATTCGTTGGAAAGCTTCTAGAATTCAAGCCTATTGTTTGATCTCTCCCATTTTCAATTTACGCCGTACTTTCGTCATTTGTAACCTGCACTATAAATTCTGATCGAAATAGTGTCATTATTTTTTGAGATATCGTGTTTCAAAGAAAAGAATATATCTCTTAGTTTCCTAATGCCGCAATATAATACATATATATATATTTTTTTAATATTTTGCAACCTTCAAAAATATTTTCAGTAATTAAAAAAATCTAACTTCCAGCAACAGTGCTTCCTCTAGCTCTAATGAATAAATTTAAATCCAATTCTTATTGAAATTGTACGGAATTATTCTGAGTAGTTCGAGAGACCTAAGCAAACCCCCTTTTTGAGTACAATTTTAGAGTGGGACCTGTAATAAAAAGATTTTTGAAGATTAAATTTCCAAAATTCAGGTTTACTGAATCATGAAGAATCGAGAAAATTGAGTTGGATGTTTGGATATTATCAAGTTTGTATAAGTCGTCCACATATTCATTAACTATTTCAAGGAAAAACTTACGTACAAAGTGAAAACAGAGTGAAAACACTGTTCGTCCGTGCGTCGGTATATTTGCATAAACTTTTACACTGTTTGAAATAGAGAAAGGAAATTTTAACTACTGGTACATATTGTAAAAAAAATAATTTCAAGGAAAAACTTTCTTCTGTAGCCCCGCACGTTACGGAGCTGCAGCCACCGAAAGGCTGAAAAAACCTTAAATTTAAATTGTTATGACAAGAGTTCTTTTATATTTATTTTTAATCTGAAAAAGGCAAAAGACAGCAGTTTTTATAAGCTTTCATAAATAAATTCATAAAGTTTCTATACGGTACTAAAATTCACCGTTAAATTCAATTTTTGCAATATTTTTGGCCTCTCTTCTAAACGTCTCTAGCTAGAAACTTGCAATTTTCGGAGAAGTTAGATCGTTAGAAATTAGAAGGAGTCTGTTATGGAAATTTTATTTCACACGCCCCTGTTTAGATGCTGTGAGAGGTCGAAAATTGAAATTTAGCTATTGTAACTTAGCGCCTGTGGCGTTCCAAGGGCTTGAGATGCGAATATATAGCCTAGCTCAGCCAAGTGTCAACCTCAACCTTCACGCGGTGGAACCCGTTTAAAACAAATGAGGCAATGGCGACCGAGTATTGGCGGTATAACCATAGAGAACAACACAGTGGACTAAATACCCAGATGTATCATCATGGCCCTCCAAAGATGGGGGTTGGGCTTGGGGTTAACATCCCCATCCCGCAAAAAAACAAGTTTGTTACGAAACCCTACAAAATGCCTCGGATTAAAGATGGAAACTATGGTAAACGACCTAAAGCAAGAAATAAGGACTATGATTTGAACATCGGAACGTGGAATCAGCGCACATTATACAAAGCAGGTGCCCTAAAAAGTTTGATACAAGAGTGCTCTAAATACAAAATCGATATTTTAGCAGTTCAAGAAACAAAATGGAATGGTAATGAAGTATTTAACTCAGAATCATTTACGATATACTCTAGCGGTAATCAAGACGGAAAGCGGTTATTCGGAACTGCATTTATAGTTAACAAAAAAGTAAATGTTATCTCATATGAACTAATAAGCATGAAATTATGTAGCATCAGAATCAGGGGGAAATTTTTTAATATATCCTTTGTATGTGTACACGCCCCAACAGAGGAGAAGGATGATGAAGAAAAGGATATATTTTACAATCAATTAAATAATGTAATAGACAAATTACCGAAAAATGACATTAAAATTATACTAGGTGACCTTAACGCTCAGATTGGCAGGGAAGAAGTATATAAACCAACAATTGGGAAACACAGCCTACATGATATTAGTAACAATAACGGATGCAGAGTTATAGATTTTGCACAAGCGAGAAATATGGTAGTGAGCAGTACGTACTTTGAGCACAAAAATATACATAAAGCTACTTGGCTAGCTCCGGGTGGAAGATATACATCCCAAATAGACCATATTCTAATTGATGGTAGGCACTTTGGTAATATGCTGGACGTCAGAACGTTTAAGGGTGCAGCATCGGACTCAGATCACTTTCTGGTAAAGGCAAAGTACAGAGCGCGTATTGCCAATATCAAAAATGAAAGAGGTAATAGAACGGTAAAATGGAATGTTGAAAAATTGAATAACATTACTACTAAGGAAAATTTCGAAAGTCACGTAAGTAATAAATTAAATGAAATAAGAGCGGTAGAAAACATAGAAGAAGAGTGGAGTACTATCAAGGAAACTTTGTCTAGTGATGGTCAAACAATTCTCGGACAAGCACGTAGAGCAACAAGAAGTAGTGATGACTGGTGGGACAACGAATGTGAAGCCGCTCTACAAGAAAAAAATGCCGCTAGGGAAAAAATGCTACAATGCAATACAAGAACGAACAATAGAATATACAAGCAAAAAAGACAAATATCTACAAAGATAAATAGAAAAAAAAAAAGAGAATGCTTTGATAGAAAAATGCAACAAATCGAACAATCAAATGAGCTCAACGCATGCAGGAAATTTTATAAGGAAGTCAACAAAGTAAAGAAAGGCTTCCAGCCAAGACTTATATGTTGCAAAAGCGAAAATGGGGATATTCTACAGGGAAAAAATGAAATTTTGAAAAGATGGGCAGCATATTTTGACGATTTATTAAATGAGCGTAACACCGATATATGTACCAATCAGGTTTTTCTTACGGCTGAACCGTATATTAACGAACCTACTTTAGGTGAAGTAGAAAAAGAAATTAATTTATTGAAAAACAATAAAACGCCCGGTAAAGATGGTATTGTATCAGAAATGATTAAAGGTGGGGGTGCGGGAATGGCCCGACGTATTCATCATTTAATATTAATGATATGGAGGCAGGAAAGGATGCCGGATGATTGGACAGTAGGCGTCATAGTGCCGATACACAAAAAGGGTGATAAAATGGTATGCAATAATTACAGGGGAATATCACTATTAAACAGCGTATTCAAAATACTTGCTGGCATTTTATGCACAAAAATGGAATGCTATTATAAAGATATAATTGGCGAATATCAAAGCGGATTTGTAGCTGGTCGCTCTACAACTGATCAAATCTTTAGTCTCAGACAAATAATGGAAAAATGTAGAGAATTTTCCATCCCCACTCATCACGTCTTTGTAGATTTTATGAAAGCGTACGACAGCATACAAAGAGGTCCCCTATGGAACGCAATGGTGGAACTGGGAATCCCAAAGAAACTGGTCAACCTGGCAAAAATGACCACTGAAAACAGTAAAAATTGTGTCCGCATTCAAGGTGACCTCTCTGAACCGTTCGAAACAAAAACAGGAGTGAGACAGGGAGATCGGCTAGCGCCAATGTTATTTAATCTGGCACTTGAAAAAATTATCCGTGCATCAGAGATTGAAACAAAACAAACACTTTGGTGTAAATCATCACAAATTCTAGGCTACGCTGATGACCTCGACCTGATAGGCAGAAACATAAATGTTGTAAAAGAAAACTTTATAAAATTACAAGAAAAAGCTGCCCAATTTGGTTTGAAAGTCAATGCAGAGAAAACAAAGTACCTTAAAACTCAAATAACAGCAAGAAATCAACCACATACACAAACAATTGCTGTGGGAGATATGGAATTTGAAAGTGTTAAAGATTTCAAATATTTAGGATCAGTAGTTGACATAGAAGGCTCAAATAATGCAGAAATAGACGAAAGACTGAAATCTGGAAATAAATGTTATTTCTCCATGCTAAACCTCTTTAAATCAAACTATATCACAAGGAAAACAAAAATAAAACTGTATAAAACTTTGATAAGACCAGTGGTATCGTATGGATGTGAAACTTGGAGCCTTAGAAAAAATGAAGAAGAAAAATTAGATATTTTTGAGCGCAAGATTCTCCGAAGAATTCTGGGTCCTGTCAGAACGTCAGAAGGATCGCTTCGACTTCGAACGAATGAAGAATGCATACAACACTTTAAAGATTTACAATTAAGTTCGTATATTAAAATACAAAAATTAAGATGGGCAGGTCATATTTCCAGAATGCCAAACGACAGGTCCGTATCCAGAATCTTCTATGGTAATCCAGTTGGAAAAAGACCAGTTGGCAGACCAAGAGTTAGATGGAAAGATAATTTTCATGAAATTGTAAACGAGCTACAAATACACAATTGGAGAACGAATGCCGTAGACAGAAATAATTGGAAGCAGATAATTAGGGAGGCGAAGGCTCACTATGGGCCGTAGTGCCAAGGAGGAGGAGGAGGAGGAACTTAGCGCCTGTAACTTAAATACCCCTTTTAAAGTTCTTTTTAGTAGTATACAAAATTTAAAGTTCCAACATTATATTTTAACATGTGTTATAGGTTCTCCTTAAATTAAATAGTGGTCCTTAAAATTGAAAAAAGTTTCCCTTAGTTTTAACAATTTTGCTTAGATAATAAAATTCTAAGAAAAAAACCCACATTTTTAGAGGAAGTCACAATTTAATTCGTAAAATCTCAAAATTTTGGAAGGTGGGAGGTGAGTTCAATTTCGAGAGTTGAGTGAGTTGAGAAAGTTAGCTTACTAAATATTTGGAAACGTTCAAAATTAAAGGGCTATTACGACTTAAAAATTTTCTATTTTTATAAATCAGTAACTTAGTCACCAGTATATATATTCCCAAATTAAACTCAGTATGAAACACTATATAATTTTAAAAATCCTTGGCTTTTCTCATCACTCGCTTATATATTCCATCAAATACACTCATGTATTAATATATTTAAAGTGAATATAAAATTTTCCATAAAATTTGTTTTAATTTAATTAAAGTTCTAAAAAGAAAAGAAAAAACCAAATTAATTTTATTTAAAATTAAATTATTAATCGACAAACATAAAGTTATATGTAAAAAAAAAATCGCGTTCATACATCTACTCGTAATTAATTTAAATTTTCTTTTAACAATTGCTGCTGCTGCTGAAAAATAAAAGTACATATACTTAAGATAAATCAGAACAAAAGATACATTAAATATTTTTCAAGCAAATAATATTATCTATATTATATTTTCCCAATTTTGTTAAAGGGTTGCAAATCTAATTAATATTTAAATGAGGCACTATTTCAATTTCTATCTTTCTTTTGCAAAAATAAGTAAAAACTAAGAAAATTTTATTTTTATATTTTCTTAAAAACATTTGAAAAATTAAAATGAAAGAATGAGATAGAAATATTATATTTTATGAATAAGAAATAAAACAAAAAAAAAATCGTTATTTGCTACTGAACTGATAAAAAAAAAAAAAAAAAAATTATTCTTAGCCCCATTCGTATATTTAACAAAAAAATATGAAGGTATTTGTATAAGACAACCCCATCTCTAACAAAAGGTATTCAAATTTATATAATCTGATGAGAATTAGGGATGATGAACTTTATATATTTCACCCAACTTAAATCATATATTCTGAATGTAACATATATATAAATTTAGCAAAGAATATATATATATATATATATATATTTATCAAGAAAAGAAGGAGTAAAATTAAATATCTGAAAGTTTTGTAATATCTTAAGGATGCAAATAATTATAATAAGAAAATAAACTTTTATTTTATTGTAAATTTTATATTGGACTGGAATGAGATTAGAATTGGATTCCGACCCCATTCTTTCATATACGAATGTAAAAATTCTTGGAAATGAAAGATTGCTATAGATTTGGTGGATTTAGGATATATGCAGAGTAAAATATATGCATATAAAAAGCGCGGTATTCTATCTACCGCGGGTTATATTTCGTGGTGTGTAAAAAGACCTAATGAATTAAAGTCATATACAAGTATCTAGATGTTTTATTTATGTTTCTGCTAATAAGTGGTTCTTTAGTGTTTCGAAGGAGAGTTTGGCAACCTAAAAATTGAATCACATGTTTGTTTCTAAGTTAACTTTCGATTTTTATTTTATTGTTGTGGACATGTGTGCAACTTTAATGTATTAAGTTATACATTGGTATTATCACGAATCCGTTTCTCGGTTTGATAGTATTGTGATATCAATGTATCACATATTTGAATTTAATTTATTCAATATTTAATTTCACGATTTCAGGATTGGAGGTTATATTTAAGAAACTTTAACATAGAGGTGGTTTTTATTTTAGAACTCTAAATTAAATTAATAGTTTTTTAAAAGACTTTAAGTAGCTTATATCTAAATGTCATCTGTTTTATAAATTCTTATACATTGCATCTAAAATGATATTTGAATGCTAATTGTAATGTTAGCTATGGACACTGTAATTCTAAAGTTAATAATTTTGAATAATGTAATATATTTATTGTACCCTACATCCAAAGAATCCGAGTACATTAACTTTTGTTTAATGTCTGTAATCATTAAAGGAAGCGAATTCCATGAATTTATATTCTTAATCGGTATTATCTCCTGGGTCGATTTAATGATACCGGTTCTACAGTTCAAATGATAGCTCAAAACCTAATGTAACCCCCTTAATATAATTCATACTGAAGATAATTAATAATTAAAGGACCTTTAAAATTGGTAAAAGGCTGTTTAGTTTCTTTTATGTTGATCTGAAATAAAGCTACTCTTCGGGTAGCAGCTACATGAATTCGACAATCTTACAAGCCTATTTTCAAAATTAGACAGACAGAAACTGTTATAGAAGTATGTTGCATCTTGGCTCTTTGATATGAGAAAGGAAAGAAAGTCGGACGGTTCTGGTATTTACACTAGGATTGAATGGTAGTGGATGTTCGAAAAACAACCACATGCTCCCACGGATAATTTTAGTAAGGTGTAAAGTATATTAATTAGTCACTTACGGTTGTTTTATTACTTGTTTTACATAATTTGATCTTTTCACATTTAACTTAAAAAATATCACAAGTTGATTTAGGTTTGGATGTTTTCATGTTTTGGTCTAGTCTCTTTGTTTCACCCTTACATTTAATTGAAGAAATATTTCAACATTTTTCAGGTTTTGTTTATTGTTTGCATTTTATTTGAAATCGGTACTTTATTATATTGTATGCTGGTTTTAAATAACATTCAGCCATAGCAAATATGGTTGTATATTACTCTGTTATCCTTTTAAAAAAAAAAATTTAAAGGATGACAGCGGTAATAAAAGAATAAAGGTATTTGTTAGCTGATATAAAATCTGAAGATGTTTTTAAAGTTTTTTTTTTTTTTATAATCGTGAATGGTGAATTTCTTTTAAAAACTTAAATTTTGTATTTAATTGGAATCTTATCAGATTTAGCGTTTACAAAAGTTTTATTTTCCTTTTTTTGTAAAATTTGGAAAAATATTTTAACGAAGTACACAATTTCCCCAATTCTTTTATTTTATATAATTTTAATTAAATATAGTTCAAAATGAACTAAATTGTAAAGTTATAAAAAAATTTAATATTTTATTTAAATTTAAATATATACAAATAAAAGTTATTGTATTCTAGTGGGATTTACTGCTAATCAAAATTAAAAGATGAAATTTTATTATAAATTTGTTAAATTTATTATATTTTGATATCTAAAAAATAAAGGGATTTGATTTTTAAGTATTACTAATTTTTATAAAATAAACTAAAGTGTTATAAGAAGTTTTTATATTAAATTAATAATATTTTAATATCCTTCTGAAAGTATGTTTAAAGGGTAGACAAAATTGGCTATTACTGGCTAGGAGGGCGGTTATATAGTGTTTCCATTATAGTCATTCAGTCTGTCCGTAGTCGTCAACTTACTTTTTTGTATGATATTAACTAAATACTAAATAAAGCTAAATATCTAAAATTGTATTAAAACTAGTTTAGTTTAATGGTCAAGTTAGTTTAGGATACGCTCAGGATGAAGCTAATTTGGCATCTAAATTTTTCTTTTATTGGGTAGAACCATTAATAATTAAAGGTGTATTAGGAAATTTAAAAAAAGTAGAAGATTTGTTTGATCTGCCTGATTGTTTAAATATTAATCGCAATTTTGACCGTTTGCAAATAGCAGTATTTCAATCTAATTCTTTATTCTGGGCACTACACAAAGCCTTTGGTCGTGAGTTTTATTTGATTGGTTTACTTCGTTTCTTAGCTGATATTGCAGGTTTTGCCGGTCCAATGTTTTTAGAGGGCCTCTTAAGTGAACATACAACATCTATATAAAATATAGTTAATATTGCCAAAAGTAATTAGCCGGATGATATAATGAATATATTACGTTCATGGAGTATATCCTTACAGTTGACACATTCTACTCTACTACATTCTTTCTCGTTTAACTAATGAAACTATTTTAAACTAAATATCTTAAATAAGTCCGGGCAAATTAATGTCAAGATTATCCTAAAATCATATTGCTAATGCCAGAGAATCAATGGGACAAGTACTATTTCATAGTACTTGATACTTCAAGATAAAGATGTTAACAGCTTAGCTTCAGATACACTGAATCATATTGAAATTATAGAAACAACATTTCTAGACTGAAATGATATATTTATTAGAATTTCGGTTCATTATTATTTTTGCATTAAAATCTTTAATGTCCTTGATTTCATCAAATTAACCTTAAAAGTCAAATATCAAAGGACCTGCCTTAACACATTGGCTTTGCGCTCTCTTGTACATTCAATTACTAATAGTTTCTATATAATTTATCAGAGATGCCGACCGTGTTGCCTCTTGATGGAAGTTTTTAAATACTCTACATCTTAAATTGATATATGAGGTAACATTGGTATGTTATTTGTAACCACCAAAAGAAAGCAAGCTAGATATAGAAAAGTATATATATATTTATATATATCTTAGCGCAACCTCTGGCTCTTGAGTCTATTTAGCGATGCTTGTCCGTCGGCCCGTTCGTTTGTAAGCACGATAACTCAAATAATAATGATTGTCTCTTGATTAAATTTATATTATAGGTTGTTAATGAAGTAAGTAACACAGGGATTGCAAATGCACGAGGTCAAACAAGGTATTGGGATTCTGAAGGTTCTGATTAAACCAATGAGGCAGGAGTCATATCTTCGAGGCCAATAGAGGTGGGACCTTCAAATTTGGTATAAGGGTTTTTCTTCCTGTTTCCCTTGTGTCCTAGTTTGTAATAAATTGGAGTGATAGTTCGGGTACCTTCAACACACCTCCAAAGACCTAAAAGCATTTCGTCGAAATTAATTTCCGTTGTAGGGTTTTAGTTATAGCCTCCTCAATATTTTTAATTTTATTCTTATTTTACACTAGCTAATACCCGGTGCGCGTTGCTGCGCCTCTCAATGGAGGTTTAATTGAAGTTGATGTTACTGCAAAAAGTTAACACAAAAATTACACTCGGTTTACACATGTAAATTTTAAAATGTATGAAAGCAATCTTTTTAAAACCATTTTTCTAGGATTGTTCTAGTAATTTTTGAAACTTTCTGTAATTCAAAGCAGTACAAACTACTTTCCAAATTTTGACGTAATTTACTTCCAAAAATTTTTTTTTGAAAAATCGTAGGACCGACTGTTAACAGACTCAACTCTATTTTCAAGTTGCTTTACACATATAAAATTTGAGGTAAACCGGTCAAATCGTTTCTAATTTAGAGTTAAGTAACGCAAAAATCTATTAAAAGCCACTGTGCCCCACTGGGTTAACGGAACTACACTTTCTCTTTGGGCAAGCAGTCTTGCGCAAAATTGGACGTAATTTGCTTCCAAATCACTCAACAAAATTTTTTGAGGCTTTCTTTTTAGCCAAAGTAGTACTTCGCAAATTTTGGCAATATTATATTCCAAAATTATTTTGACCAACCGTCGGGCCGACATGGGTTAACAAATTTCAAATCTGTTAATAGTGTCAACTCAATTCTCACAGGGGAGCACGTATACAAAATTTGAAGAAAACCGGTCAAACCGTTTTTAATTTAGAGTTAAGTATTGAAAAAACCTATAAAAAGCTGTTAAGCCCCAATGGGTTAATGCAATACAATAAAATTTTTTTTGTGGGCTTTCTTTAAAGCCAAAGCAGAATTTCGTAAAATCGGACAAAATTTGGACCCAAAATTTTTTTTACCACCCGTAGGCTCAACATGGGTTAACAAATTCCAAAACTGTTTATATTGTCAACTCAATTCTCAAGGAGCATCACGTATACAAAATTTGAAGTCAATTGGTTAAACCGTTTCGAATTTAGAGTAAAGTATTGAAAAAACCTATAAAAAGCTGTTGGGCCGCAATGGGTTAATGGAACTCAACAAAATTTTTTTTGGGGCTTTCTTTTAACCCAAAGCAGAATTTCGTAAAATCGGACAAAATTTGGGCCCAAAATTTTTTTTAACCACCCGTCGGCCCGACATGGGTTAACAAATTCCAAAACAATTAATAGTGTCTACTCAATTCTCAAAGAGCATCACGTATACAAAATTTGAAGTCAATCGGTCAAACCGTTTCGAATTTAGAGAAAAGTATTGAAAAAACCTATAAAAAGCTGTTGGGCCGCAATGGGTTAATGGAACTCAACAAAAAAATTTTTTGGGACTTTTTTTTAAGCCAAAGCAGAATTTCGTAAAATCGGACAAAATTTGGACCCAAAATTTTTTTTGACCACCCGTCGGCCCGACATGGGTTAACGAATTCCAAAACTGTTAATAGTGTCTACTCAATTCTCAAAGAGCAACACGTATACAAAATTTGAAGTCAATCGGTCAAACCGTTTTCATTTTAGAACAAAGAAGTTTAAATACTTGCACCACAGCCCCAACTTGGCGGTCCGTTGGAGCAAAATTTTTGGGCCACGATTTCTTTCCGTACTCAAAAACCCCTATATACAAATTTTCATGAAAATCGGCTGGGCAGTTTAGGAGTCTATTCGCTACAAACAAACAAACATACAAACAAACAAACAAACAAACAAATAAACAAACTTTCATTTTTATATATATAGATAGATTAGTTTTTATTAATTTATTCATTAGTCATTTTCAAAATGAATTCCAAAAAACAATGAAAATCTTAAAAATCTCTCAACTTTTTACGTTTATTGTCAAATTCTCAAATTTAATGTCAATTTTTCAACAAAAAATAATAAAAATTTTTAATTAGCATCACAATTTATACACGGATGAATGGTAATAAAAAAAAAATTTAAAACTTTTATTAAATAAGAAAAGATATGTGAATGATAGACTTTCATTATTATTTCCATTGTAAACTGCAAGTTAGCATCCAAGAATAAAACAATCTATGAGTTATCTAAGATTAAAATCAGTATACAAAAAAGTTCCTGACTCATTCATCTTAAAAATTAACATTTGAACCGTTGATGTTTACTATGTGTACCTAAATATACAAACTTTATATAAATATAAGGACTATTTCTTAAGGATTAATCCTTAAATAAAATTGAGATCCTTACATATTTTGTTTTTATTAGTTTTTTATATCTGATTTAAAAAAAAGTTTTTTTTTTAAGATGTTCTTTCGTTTAATAGGAGACAGAAATTCATCTTATGACATTGTTATTCTGTATATATATATATGTGTAATTAAATATACTTTATCATTTTATTGTTTATAAAACATAAGAATAAGATTTATGTGATTTTGAAAAGGCTATTGACAGTGACAGATAATTATGACAGTAGGTTAAGATTTTTCAATTGTAACTATCAAATTTCATCTATTCATCTAGGGTAAGAAAATAGCAAGTCCTTTTGAATTAATCTGGACTTTCTTTTAAACCTAGGCTGTTGTAAATTCATATAGCACATTATTAGCAAAAGAACATTGTTTCAAAACTTTTAAAAAACAGATGGCATGCTTTTTTAGGTTTTAACTGAGGTGGAATTGGATCTATCATTTGAATTTTTGGTTCGTTTTTTTAAATAATCAATATTACCGTTAACTATAGGTCATTGGACTTCAATACGGAAATTTGTCACAATAAATATAAACAAGATTTTGCCAAAACCTTTAAGCAACTATATTTTATTCCGTAGTTTGAAACGCTTTTCAAAATACAGCTTTTCAAAATTGCTTATTAAAACTGATCTAGTAATCTGGAGGTTTCTTTGTATGCATGTTAGCTGTGAGAAGCTGCTGGTAATCTGAAATTCTGCGGTTTTTTGTAGCAGGAAAAGCGCTATTACTTTGGAGTCAGATCGGATTCAGAAGTCAGGTACTCCCTAGCAGATTTACATGGTTCTTGAGACGAAAAGAAGGTATTTCAGAACCATGCCTGAAATTACAAAAAAATTAAATGTTTTTGTTCTAGAAGAGTTCCCTTATATCGGGCATATCATCCAATATTTGATCAATAAAAAGTTTTGGTGAGCTCTATTACTTTTCTTGGAGGATCAATGTTACAGATCTTCTACAAGAGCATAGAACATTCAAAAGAACTCTTTTAAGTCTTTATTTCATATAAAGGACACTTTTAAGACACTTAAAGAAGCTTGTGTAAGAGTAGCTTAATAAAAACTTCATCAAAATAATTAGAAATAATAAAGCCCCATATAGATAAAAATACCAACAACCGAGTATTTTTTTCACACCGGCATTCTATTGTTGTATTGAAATATTTCGAGGATAGGAATATGGAAGGACTTTGGAATTCAGGTTGAAAATATTTGAAATTGCTGGATTATGGCGTATAGAGAAAGTTGGGAATAATTTTTAGAAAGAAGATGTTAATGTTCTTTTTAAACTTAACAACTGTGTAGGGATGAGCAACATCTGTCTTTTCTCTCGTTAGAAAATCTTGAGTGGAGGCATTAATTGTTTAGCTTTCTTAGAACACCTGTTAGTCCCTACAAAATATCTCTAAAACAAGATCAGTGACCCAACTGTACGACGATGGCAGAAGGGAGCTAGTGTTGAGATGATATCACATTGATTTTACCCCATTTTGTCATACAATTGACTGAATCAGTCGTATTACGAATATTCTTTAAAAATTTGATTAAAATCTCAACAAGAACAATGATATGAGAAATAAAAATCCAAGTAACAATAGATAAAGGGAAAAAGTTTTTTATTATCTAACCTCTCGTAAATTTTTCATTTTTAACAATGAAACTGACATGAAAAGTCAACTTTTCTTTAATTTTCATTTTGTCCCGAACTTTTTTATTGTTTTTATTTCCGTGTCCTTGTTTTAAAATAGCATCTTAAAATGGTGTAATAAAATTTTTTTTTTGGGTAATAGTTAAATTTTTTACAAAAATTAAATTTGCGTACGGCAGGAAAAAAAAATAAAAATAAAAAATTCCAAGTTGAAACAATAAAACATCTTTTATTATGTCATTATGTTTTTATAGTTTACATTTTATGTTTTATTAAAGAAATGTCAAAAATTATATGTATTATGAAAAAAGATATAAAATAAGTTAAATTTAAAAAAAAATTGGGGTTGCCAGCTTCTATAAATTTACTTAAAACAAATGGATATGAGATTACGAATTGTTATATAAGACGTCTCTTCAAGTAATATTCATTTTAATCTATACAAATTTTCAATTATCCAAGATATTTATTTTGAAGCAAGTTGGATTTGCAATTTTAGTGATTGCATATAGAATTGGAAACTAATTTCGAAATTCTAATGTTAAAAAATAATTATTAAGCCACATATAACAAAATCTTTAAAATGGTATTTTGTGATATATCCAATACTATTCTAGGAACTGTGCAATAGTGAAGCTAGATTTTGGAGTTACTTTTTAGACTTAAAAAAAAAAAACTCTTTCATTATGGTGTCAGTATTTACTTAGCATTTTATAGTCGTCGATTATAGCTGTCGTTCATGTAAATTTGTTTATTTTTTATGTAGTTGTAGTAACAGTAAATATTGCCTGATAATATAATATAGTCCTTTATCTATTCGGCTTCTAAACTTTTTATAATAATATACACTTTACTTATTACATTTTATTAGATATTATGCAACCGTGGTTTGAACCCGAGACCTTTCAATTTAAAGGCCGACGTCCTAACCACTATTCCACCGATTGGATGATTAATATTCATTGCTTTCATATGTTTTATTAAAAATTTAAATATTATTTTTAAGTAAACTCATCTATAATAATCAGAGTAATGTGTCGGTTCTACTAGCTGGTTGTATCAGTTCTACAAAATTAAATGGAAAGAAATTGTGAAACATAGGTGGTTGGAACAATTTTATTCCATAGTGTAAAATTACTGATCCCGCGGTTCAGGAAAATAATTGTCTGTGTGGTAATTGATTTATATTAAATATTTGAATCATTAAATTAATTCTTCTGTTAAATTATTTTTGTATAATATTTTGTTGTTAAATATTTGCCTATTGCATTTGAATGAAAGCTATTATCGTGTTCTAAGTTTGAATTTATTCATCCAATCAAATGTTTGTCCCATTAGCAAATATACAGATTTAAAACTTCTACGATTAAATAGAATCGGAACATACGCTTAAAAGAATATTGTAATGCAGCTGAAAACCTAATATGATTTTGCCTCTTTAAGGTCTAGGTTTCTTCAAAATTGAGAGGCGGAGGTTCATGTTGATTGTAGAGCAAGTAAGGTTCAAAATCGCTTAATTTTAAAATGTGCTCAAAAAAATGGCATTGGAAGAACATCTCACCACGCACAAATACTAAAATTTTTAAATCAAAGATCTAAAACATAAAAGACTAAAACATGAAATGAATCCGCCAATTTATAAAAAAATTTGACATAAATAAACGAATGTTGACGACGCATCTTTTCATCACGTCTTGTTGACAGCAACCAATTAAAAATACATTATTGTGGCGAATCAATCGATGATGGCAGTCAATATCTAAATGGAAAAAAGGTGGTTGATTAATTAATCCAGTATAAACATTGCTTCATAAAATTTAAAGAGGAATCAGATATAGAGGAAGTGAGGTATGTTTGATGAAGAGTTGGTAGTAAAAGAAAAACATAGAAAACTGTTTTGATTGATGAAGATGGAAGATCGCTAAAACAAGAATGGTCGCAACTAAAAAGAGTTGTCACATTTAAAAAGAATTGATAGGTTCCTTAAGCCTCAATTGGACGTTAGGTTTACTCACTATTTAATCTTTTTTTGATTACTGGGATATGTATGAGTACAACGTATTGATACTTAATTTTTATATAACTCTAAAATGTACATACAATCTTGATTGATAAATTTTTTTTCATTTTATATTATGAGCATGTGTGTATATGTAAATTTTATGGTCACAAATATAATAAAAAGAAAAACACAATGTACAAAAATAAATATTTTAACTCTGAAAATTTTTATCGTCAGTTTTTATTGCCTTACTGGGAAATTAAAAGCATTAAAAAAGAACACTTGTAATCAAATTTTGAAAATTTTTTTCAAGAAAAATTATAACTGAAAGGAACTCTTCTACATGTTATTATTACCAATCCTTAAGAAAACGTGGCAATATATACATATATTATATATTTATATATATAAATATATATATATATATATCCTTATACTAAAGATAACAAAGAAAATGATGGAAATGAAGAATGAAAATATTCATATGTATAATGCAATGGATTAGGTACGAAATCCCAAATCCAAAATCCCAAATTCAAAATTCCCAAATTCCAAAATCTCAAACCACTATCGTTACCATAATTCGTTTTGTAACCAACTCTATACCTATTAAAGCTGGGTGTTTGAAATTATGCCAAAAATAGTTTGGTGTAATGGCCAAAGTTACTGCAAAATTTGGCTGGTCTACTTCAGAGGGTTCGAGTAGCTGCCATACAACTCCTTCTTTTATATGAGCATTAAACTACAGCTAATAAAGCTGGTATGTTTGAAATTTTGCCAAAAGTAATTAATGTTTAAAAATGATATAATGTTTATATAACGGTCATAAGGGTATCCCAGAGTTGACACAGTCTACTCTACCACACTCTTCCTCGTTTTTTATTAATATATATTTTAAATAATAAAGAACTTCTAATAGTCAAACCCGAGAGATTGAGATTTTAAAATTTGGGTTTTTGGTATTTTGTAATTTTGAATTTTGGGATTTTAAAATTTGGGATTTTTAATTTATTTGGGATTTTGGCATTTGAGAATTTTTTTTTTGGGATTTCGTGGCGCACCCTAATAAAATATATTTTCTGACATATCTTTTTCAACATTGGATTAGCAGAACTCACAAGATATTCTTATTATTTGTATTTTTTATAGTTTTAAATCAAATATAAAAAATTAATGCCAGTGGAAAACTTATTTTTAGATTAAAATAATGATAAACAATTTATGAAAAATATATTATAATAATATTATGATTTATTTATTTTATTATATATTCAAAAAGAATGTTAAATTTTTTTTTTTTTGAATTTTATGTCAGATATAAACCACAAGAAATTTAATCACATATGTAAATTAATTTTAATATGGCTGCAATAATATAAATTAAGTCTAAGATAAGCCAATAAGAAGAAATGAAATATTTCTGGTTTTTTTTTAGAAATGTATGGATCAGAACAAGAGTCAAACCCTTGTACAACGATTAGTCATATTAGAGTAGCTGCACGGGCTTTCTCCGGATTATAATTAATTTTAATTTACCAAAACCGGAGCCATTACTAAATTAATCTTTATAGGATTGATGTCTTCAATAGAAATGTGTAGTTTGGTTTTAAGGGTAGGATTGTAGGTCCTAAGGAATAGGATTTATTAATTTAATATTCGCGGATCTTACTTTAAAAACTTAATGTATTGGATGTATATGGGGGAGGGAATTTTGTAATTAAAATAAAATATAAAACTAATATAGTTCAAAATTAAGTTTAACTTGAGAAAACTGGAATTAGTTTTTTTTGTTAATAATTATTTTTCACATTACGCTGGATATTTAAGAAATAATAATCTTTTTCCACAAGTAATAAGCAGTTTTACATTTCTAAAATATACGTCATTATAATTTTTAAGTTTATGAGGCATGTATGCAAAAAAAAACACTGGAGCTAGTTTTGTAATAAACCACCAAGCCATTTATTAAAACATTTTAATTTAAGTAACTCGAAAAGGAATTTAATAGTTTTGGGTTGCAAAAACTTTATACTAATCATTGGTAGTTTTATTTAAGGACAGAGTGGCACATTGGTTAGAGTTTTGACCTTTAATGCGAAAGATCCGAGCTCGAATGCTAGTGAAAAGCTTTTATCTGGCATCTGGTTTTCGTAGAACTATCTCATGTTTAAATTGATCGTGGAATTCATTAAAATCAATTCTTAAAACAAAAGACGAATATAATATGACTGCCTGTCATTATCGTATAAACAGGCTTATTAGTTTTACAGTTGAACAGTTACCACTAAAAAAATAAACTCTTTAAATTTTGTTTTTAATAAAAACGTTTCGGATATTTTCAACAGATTTCAAACAATTTTCCATATTCTGGTCTGTTCCGGCTCCACGCACCCATGTCTATGCTCACGTCTATGACCACGGCCTATTTATGAATGTTAGTATGGCTGATTACAAAATAAAGTTTTGCTCCTTTTCAGGACCTTTCTGTATATGAATATTTTGAGTAATTTTAAAGTTCAAACCATAAAATGGGTTGCCCTATTTTCCAAAATATTTCAATATACTTATTCGCTTGTTATGCTTTATTTTACGAAATTTCGTGAATTATGCATTAGTTCGCATTCCAAGTGGAAATAACGTCTACTATGCTTTACTTCCATTGGCTTTATTTACCATCAATTAAAATACCACAATTTGAATCGTCATGAAGAATCTTTATATAATTTTACATTTGCTTCACTTCTCTACCTAAGGTAATCTGCTATTGCTACTAATTACTATGGTATATAATGTCTCAAAAGTTTAACACAAATTTCCTTAGCAACTCCTCTCTTTGTTTGACTTTCGATTCTTGTTTTTCTCCTCATATATCACTGTTTCAATGCAATTCATACAATTTTTATTTAATTTAAAAATAAATAAAAATTAAATTCAAAAGTATTTTCTAATTATAAAAACTTTTTTGTAATAAATAATTGATTAAATTTTGAAAATTAAATTTTTCATTTATTTGATTTTCAATATAAGTAAAAAAATTTTTTCTAATCAACAATTTCTAAAATTTTTCAATTTTAAATTAAAATTTCTATAATTACCTTACATATTTTTTTGTCTAATGTATATACATAATTGTACCTAGTACCTATACATCTAATATAATTAAATTAATTAAATATTTATTTAAATATTTAAAAAAAAATCTATTTGTAATTTTATACAAAACTTTTCAATTCATTTTCAAACTAACACAATTCTTTTCAACGAAGTCAAAAATTCTAAAATTAAAATTTTGAAATAAAATGAATTTTTAGAATGAAAATAATAAAAAATTTAATTAAAAATCAATTTTACAAAAAATAAAATAAAATAAAATGGAGTACCATTCAACATCAAAAGTACTACTAAATGTTTAAAATTTTCAAAAAGCTTAAACTCACCTTGCGTATGTAAAACTCACCTTTTTTTAAATATCCACCTCATAAATTCCTAATATATTTTTTAAAACACATATGGCAGCTTCCATAACACACATATTATACAAACAAATATTAGACTTACAAAAATTGCAGTAGCTTTGTTCTATTTTATATAATTTTGCGTGCTACGTTTAATCTCACATCAATTTAAATGATAAAATAAAATTTAACCATCGTTTGTTCTAAAAATTGATAAAAGTATTTCGCGTTCAAAAAAACCATTTTAAGTGGGTATAATCAAGTAACGCATCATAATACAACATTTTTAAATCATTTGAATTCTAAGGGCCCATTTAAAATTGTGATATTCTAGTACATATACTATTCTATCGGATATAAAAAGCGAAAATTAAAAAACAAAGTTAGATGTTAATCAGTGGTGAATAAAATTTGTTCTTGAAGAATTAAGACCTTAAGTGTTTTAAAGGCTTTATAAGCTATCTCCGACGGCCGCTCGGCTCTTATTGTAAGTTAATTAACCCATAATTAAAAAAAATAAATTTATTTGAGAGTCCATTTTCATAGATACTACAATACTCCATCACTTTTTTTATGTAAGAAAGTATATTTTGAAACCTTTAGACCGCAACCCAAATGTGCAAAAATAAAACGAAAAGAATAAAATTCAAAAATTTCAGAGTATCAAATCACATTTTTGGTATAGCTAAAGATGCAGCTAGATGTTTGGGTTTTTGTATCGCTGTAAAACTTACTTTTCTTCACTTGATCTTCTCAATATCTATTAAACATATATTAGACCAAAAATTGAGTGTAATGCACATATTTGGGCTGGTACCCCTTTCGGCGCTGGGATATCTCGATAAAGTCCAAAAAAGAGCTATTCGTCTTATATACGATCCCAGTGTTACCTCAACGCTCACTCCACTTAGCCATCGGCGCGCTATCTGGTCACTTACCCTGTTTTATAGGTACTTAGTGGGACGAACACCTGTTCTAATAAAATAAAACAATTAATGCCTCCACTCAAAGTTTTGAATGTGAAACAAAGAGTGCAACGGATGCTTAGCCCTACTGCGTCGAATTATTAAGATGGCGTAACACGGCTTATGGAAATTGGTTTGTTATGCGCACGTCGAGATTTTGGAACAATATTCCGGCCAATGTGTTTCCTAAAGTTGGTAATTCGTATATGTACGACTTAATTAAATTTAAGAAGAATATTAACATCTTTCTCCTCAATAGTCCTCCAAATATTGCCCATCCCCCATAATCCGTACAGTTTCAATGGTTGGCTTTCGAGCATTCCATTCCCTCGTAAAAAACCTAAAAAAAAAAAAATCTATTAAAAGACTTGGATTATTATGCAAGTTTAATGCCGGTTTTTGATATTAACAGACTTAAATTTAAAATATTTCCTCACTCCTTAATTATAATTCTTCTGTTTGCGCAAAAAAACAACCTCTTCCAAAATTGAGCTTTTTGGTATTATCGCAAGGATGCGTAGTACATACATAAAAATATCCAGACTAACAGACTATTTTTCGAAAGCTATAACTCCAGAAAGGCTTAATCAGCTTTGTTGCAGCCTGGCTTCTGCTTTGAATTAAGGTAAAACCATTTCTATATCATTGACGGCATAAAGTTCAGCGAGTTCAGCGAGTTATTCTAAATGAATGAATATAATGAATATATACAGAAACTCACCACAAGAAATTCAACACACATACAAATATTATTTACAATCATACGGTTCGAATAAATTAATTAGGTACAGCTACCCTGAAGCACTCTAAAAGATCATCAAATTTATATTGTAATCTAAGAGCTATATGGTAACCATCAGTGAATTGTTTTACATTGGATACGTAATATTAGAAAATTGTGTATTATATTCCTATAATTTGACAAACATTTTAACATATCTACATAAGTGTGTTTAAATATATGTCACTATATATTCATAGTACAATATGCATTATATTTATCGAATACAAAATAATATTCATAAATGCGCTACTGCAAAATGAAAATAAAGAAATCAAAAATTCAAATTAAAAGGATAACGTATATTCCGTTATTTTTAAGGATATGCTAAAATTAAAATATCCTTTTGAATTGTTTCGTTCAATTTTTAACGGATCTAAAAAAAAAGCTATAACGATTTTGATATTCCAATAATGCGATATACAAACTAACATTATTATTCAATACAATAATATGATGCATGTATATAATAGATATACATAGTATAAACAAATATACATAATATAAGATACTAATACCCATTTACATATATGTAACATGTGAACAGGGCACCAGGATAATCAAATTTGTCCTAATTTTATTACAACGGAACTAACTAACTTTAAATTTATCAAAAATTCTAAATAACACTTTTGTTACAATTTTATTTTTTTTTTTTTTTTTTAATTCAAAATTCGGGTTTTACTTTATTTTTACTTGGTTGGATTGGTATATAGTATGGTTTGGTGTCGATAAATAATATTTTGAAAAAAATTTGTTACTATGGAAACACAAAAATTTTAAAAAGAATTTAAAACTAACGGAAGGGTACTAGGCAAATAGGGTTAGGGTATTTTAAACAAATAGAATTTTTAAAGGATTTTTATGTGTCGAAATAACTTTAGCAATTTTGTATTTTTGATAAATTCACATTTATAAGGAGGGAAGTATATTCACAAATTATTTTTAAGCCAATTTTATCAAGGTGTCATATTCTAATATTATGAATTTTAATAAAACCTTTGAAAACTGGGCTGTAGCTCCTTTATACAACTTTTAAAAAAAAATTTGGTAGTTATAATAATAAATTACAATGATAGAAGTCTGAAAGTATTCGATAAAGATTCGAGAATAATGGAATTTGGCTTTAAACTGATAATTTTCCGGTATCAAGTTCTGATATAAAGTTCTTGATATTTTCGAACAGATGCGTTAGAATGTGGTACCACCTTCCCTTTTCTTTGTTTCAAGGAAACCGATGGATTTAATCAAACCTTTTAACACTCTAGTACACATGTTGTTTAAATCGATCAATTTGAAAAATGTTGTTTAAAGTCCTTTAAGATTTTGTTCGTTTCAAAATTTTCCTAATAAGGTTCCATCATGTTTTGTTCTAATCTGAAAAGCCAGATTTTAGTAAGGGTATATGTAGAGGCTGTGGAACTTTTTAAATCTTATAAATTATGAGGTTGAATGACAGCCTGAACCTAGTTTAATTTGACCAAAAAGTCTCAGAAGTTTAGAAAGGAGTTTAATTTTATAAGTTTTCAACTATTAGGCTAATAAGTCTGTCTATACCAGAGGTACATGTTAGAGCCGAGGAGACATATTACATTCTTATTATTAGAATTGATTTTAATGAATTTCACATACAATTCAAACATGAGATAGTTCTAGTCCTTATAACATATAGAACGATCTTTCATTATTAGATAAAATAGATACAATTAACTTGGTTATATATTGTAAAAATATTATCTAAGGTATTTCTGTATCTGCGAGTTATATTATTGATTTAAATTATTTGTTTATATCTTGTATTTGTTTAATTTGTTAATGCATTTTTTATTTAAGATATATAATTATGAACTATAGGTTATGCCATCAATTTGAAACCAATGGCGAATGGTAGCTGAGTTGACTTCGAACTCTAATATCAGCCCGCTAGAAACGAATCAAGTGAAACTCTTAAAATAAAATGTTCTACACTCTTTTAGGCTTTAATAGTAACAAAAATACATATATAACTATTTATATTTTCTTTCTCTTCTATTCGTTATTGTTTTTCACTTTAAAAAATTTTTGTTTTTTTTTTTTTTTGTTACTCTGAAATTTAAATTTTTGTATTCATTATAAATTGAATGTAGGTAAAATGCTGAAAAAAACTGGTTTATACCGTTATATTTAGAAACAATAAAAAAACACTAACATTTATTGTTCGTTTCGTTAACATCAAATCCATTTTAAAATTATACTATGAATTGTATTAGATTATTATAAAAATACACACATTATATATATATATATATATATATATATACATTATACATATATAAAACACAACTATCGATATTTATTTTAAAAATTAGAATATAGAACATCAATAGCAATAACGGGTAACAATAATAACTGTAACAAAGGAAGGCTTACCGTTATTATATGGCAGTAAATTGAAGCGTAATGCAATGTACGTGATGGCGTTTTTTTTTAATCTCCCATTTTTTATTTAATGGGTATTTTAAGAATTTTTAATTCAATATTTTGTGCAGAAAGATTTATAACAAAATTTAAAATGAATATAAGTAAATGGAAAAATTTTGAATTTTATCTAAACAAATTTTTTTTTAGAAATGGTATGTATGATAAACTTTACAGTTGTAAGAACTAGGTTTTTAGAATTGCTGTACGTTTTGTGATGCTGAAAAGGATATGTCATATATTATATAGATTTAAGTTTATGTATTGAATTGAATCAGAATAGAATAGTGAGTCGAGTAAAACGGCTAGGTGGTACAGTGATTAGAATAACGTATTTTTATTCGAGAGGCGCGAGTTCGAATCCCTAGTTTTTAGATAGACTCACCTATCATTCGACATTAGATTTAAAGTAATGGCTTAACTAATAATCAATAATTTTATATCTTGAAAAAAAATACATTAATATAAGAATAATATATAAAAAAATAATTAAATTGAATAATATAACTCACAGATACTAGAATACCTTAGAATATAAATACAAAATTTTTATAATATATAACAAATAGAATAAATTGTATATGTATATTGAACTAAGATGTTTCTTAATATTGTCACGCCTATGTACTACATCATGCTTATCAATTCTAGTAATAAGTATATAATATGTCCTCTTGACAGGTTTATTAACATAACTATGATAATAAAATGTTTACATTATGTTATTACGGGTATCCTAGAATTCACACACCTCCTGGTTTATATAAAATTTTTTAAATGTTAAAGTCTGTTATTTTTTAAAATTTTAAGCTGATATTATAATGGCTTATCTACAATGAAGCTATCATGTCACTATCATTCCGCTCTCATTACTTAGTCAACAAAGGAATGTCCACAATGAAGTGTACATGACATAGTTTTTTGACACTGCTTTGTTTACAAATTTCATGAATTAAAATATTCAATAGTTTAAACTTTGTTGTATAACAATTTTGAATAATGGTTTGATAGTATTTAAACCAAGATAGAAAAATAATTCATAATTTTATTAATTTTTTATTCTGATATATTTTTTTTTATTTTTCAATAAAAAATATTTATCAAAGTTCAATTATTTGACATTTGAATACGTAAAGAAATCGAAAAAGTTAAAAGTTAAACAACTTTTTTAATGACTGCGTAATGGCTGCGACATGGCTGCGTCTACTGTAGACACTTTCATTTAATTCAATACATTTAATTTAGTTTGACAGATAGCTATAGTACACGTGTACAGAGCGAAATGAGAGCGTTAATTGTAGATAGGCTATAAGTCTCTGTCTTTGATAGATTCTAGTTTAAGATGGAAAACATTAGTTTCAGATAGTCTTATGTTATTGTTTCTGTTGGTTAGATGTTATATTTATTATTTTTTAAGTTATTATGTAATTGAACACTATGTGTTTTACAGTTATTCCTTGGTTAAAGAAACTGCATTTAAAGTGAAATTGATTCTTTTGAAATAGGTTGTTGTCTATACAACGTAAATTGCATTCTTAAAAATATGAGAAGCTTCGCGAATGTACGTGTCATATTTGCTCAGAGGTTGTGCTAAGCTTTTCTATACCAATCCACTTGTAGTATGTGTTCTATTGAAAAACTTAACTTTAGTTTTTAATATAAAAGCCAAAATAAGTTCAACTTTGTTTTACGAAACTTACACCAAATATTAAAATAAATTTTACAATGAATATACAATATCTATCAGAACTGTCTGAACAAAATTAGCGCAACTGCATTTCATTAAAAATAAAATAATTTTTTAGCGCGTACAAAAATGTACAAATTGTATTGCATAATTATTTGCTTACATGCACAATAAATAAAGAAAATATACAACTATATATAAATTTATATATATATATATGTATACATTAAAAGTGGTAACGATTTTTAAAGGAAATTTTTAATGAAAATTTTCAGGCGCGAACATTCTGTATTCAACATTTTAAAACAATTAAATAAAATTGTTTAAATAATAATGCATAGTATGTACCTATTATGTTTATATAACGCATATATATATATATATTTATACATACATATATAATGGTCATAAATATATTAGAAAATAAGAAAACGCGAAAAAATTTATTTTTTGGAATAACTAATTAAATTAATCTCCAAAAATATGAATTTTAGTCAATTTTTGCATATTAATTTGCATTCTGAACGAATATTTCTAAAACATAGCTTATAACAAATTGGATTATGTTCATAGTTTTATTTTATTTTTTCTTTTTTTTTTTGGTTTTTTGAAAATATTTATGAGATTATCGATAAAATGTTAAATAATTTCAATTAAATATTGAAACTGTTTGGTTATTCTAAAATAATTTTCTAAAAAAATTAAAAAATTTAATTCTTTGCGAATAATATTAATTTTTTTTTGATAATTATGTAAAATGTAAAAATATTGAAAAAGTAAATTTTGTATTTTAAAACGAAATGATATTGAATTAAAGTTTTTCAGAATCAACTTAACTGCTTTGTGTATAAATTTAATAATGAAACTTTGGTAACTTGAACATAACTTTAATTAGCTTTTGAATAAGTCAACTTTTTTGACATGATAATATATGCACATTATCTGACCGATAGCCCAGTGGTAAAGTGGCGGCTTTTCAATTGAAAAGTCTTGGGTTCAAATTCTGGTCGAATCATATCCAATAATAAAATATAGTGTATATTACAATAATTTAATAATAAGCTCAGATGTCGAATCGGCAAAAATTAATATTTTCTGGTAATAAAAATAAATAAATATGTACATTAGTCGTTATTGCTGAAAGCATCCTCCTGCTAAATAGGTATATGGCTTCCTACATCATTTTTAAAACTTTTCTTCAGTCACTGAATTAGCAACGGTCTCTGTCCTTTTATTGAGCATACGGTTAGGTTTTCTGGGTATAGTCTTTTATAATTCAATGCAATTTATGGTGAAGAGAGACATATTAAGAAGTTTTAAAGTTGTTCGAATTTTCTGTATTGATACAAAAAGTGGTTTTATTGAAACTTTGATACAAACTACAAAAATTTAACTTAAAAGATGTTATCAATAAATATTCTTCAAATTGTAACAATAGAAACTTATAACTTTGCCTCTATAAAATAAAATATGCTGCCGCTATTAAAGAAAATGTGAAACAATGAGTAAGAATTTTTATTAAATCAATTATAACGTTTAATAATAATAACAATTTTGTTTCAAATATAACTTTATCTAACGCTATTTATAAATGTAAGATTAAGAAACTCTTTTTTTTATTGTGTTGTTAATTTCCTACAAGATTTTTGAAAGATTCCAATACATGCATACAAAATATTTTTTGTGTATCAGACGTTAATTTTTTTCCAGTTTGAATTTTGCAATGTCTCATCAACAATGAGTTATCTTTAGGGAAATTCTAAAATTCTAATACCTGCACATAATGTAAAAATCAGTATGTACACATTGTTTTTTTATTTGCGAGCGAATTCAATGAAAACACTCGAAAGGCACCCATTAAAACTGTGCGGTATTTCGTTGGGTATTGTGTGACTGTAACGCACAAAAACCATACCGTTTTTGAGCCAAATTTTAGGAAGGAACTTGTGATACAAATGCACAGTTTGATTACAGGGATGGAATTATGAAATGGGATGAGGAAATTTGAAGGGATATTAAGAAGAAAGATGTTAATATTCCTCTTAAATTTAATTAAGTCGTTAACACTGGACGGAATGTGATCCCATAATCTTGACCTTCGCATAACAAACGAATTTCCACAAGCAGTGTTTCATCATCTTAACACTTCGACGCAGTAGGGATGAGCATCCGTTGCTTCCTTTAAGTGGAGGCATAAATTGTTTTAATTCTTTAGAACAGGGTATCCACAAGGTATCTCTAAAACAGGGTAAGTGACCACACTATGCGCCGATGGCAAATTTGAATTTAGATAAAACATCAAATTTAAAATTCGAAATGATACACCAAAAACTTTTTAAATTTAACTAAGAGGGCACTAAAATTTGTTCGATCAAAGAACTTTCTATAGCAAAGGAAGTTGTTTTATCTGACGACCTATGTTAGGTTTTTATTTGTTTATTAGAACTATCTATGATAGCATTTTATTTGTGTAAGAACTTTTAAATATCATTTTTTTGGTTCAATTTTCAGTTTACGAAATATTCACAAAACACTTAAAAATGACCCTTGAGAGTTGGGATTATCTGATTTTCTCCTAATTTGAAAATATTCAGCCGTTAAGGACATGTGTGCAGAGAGAGGCACAATTATCAAAAAAACACGTTTTATGGGTGTCTGTACACAGGAGTAATACATTTATACACAAATCTCATGGTCCAACTTATAGTACGAAAACTGTATACCATTTATTATATTTCATATAAGCGGTTGGTAAAAATTTTAGTGAAATCCGGAGGAACCTGCTTTTTATTTTTTTCATATACATTTCACTTAGCTCAATAATATAATAAATAATTATCTTATTTTATTTTAACAATATTCAACCAGTATTTTTTCAAAAACTTAGTATTTTACAATCTTAACTTAAAACTTTTGAACGAGTTTTTTCGTCGCGGTGTGTAGTGGAAGGCATTCTTCTTTAGTAGGTTTTGATAATCTTAGATTAAATCTGCTTTGAATACAAGGACGATCAAAGCTTCATCGTCACTTAACCTTATTCCCTAGATTAGTTTGTGCTGAGGGAAATATACTATATGTAGCTTGGCCAGCAAAATAAAAAATTCCTCGATTCCTAGTTGTTTCAAATGGTTTAGCCAATCTAAGTCACCTAAAATATAATATCTCAAAAACTTATTACTTCAATTATTGCATATAAAAAGTGAATTATAAATTGTTCTAGGCAGAATTTTGTAAATTTCTTCCTTAAAAAAAATTTACAATATTATTATTTTTTTTGTATACGATTTAATACAAACTATTTTTATCTAAAAATTCATATCATATTTTGAGGCTCTTTTATAGCTTTGATGCAAATATATACGTTTCCTGTAAAAATAGAGCAATCATTTTTTTATTGTTATTATTAAAACTATTCAAAAAATAAAAAACAGTACAAATAAAGAATATAAAATACATTTTTCAATATAAAATTTTTTAATTCGTATAATTGTGAACCTCAAAATAACTGACCCAATTCCTGGAATTGGATAAAAAAAAAAAAAATTCGATTTAAAAAAATTGGATAACCGGAACCAAAATAAAAAAAAATGCAGAATTTTTATTCAACTCTTTTATTCAAAAATATTTTTTTCTAATTTCAATAAAGCACATATAATATGCACCCACACATGTATATATATAAATACCAAATATATATATTATATTATTATCTGGAGCATTCCTCTATTAATTGCATAAAAGCATGTACCACATATTGTATAACTTTATGTAATATAAAAATACATATTACTTTCTTTTCCCAATATTCTCTTTGCCTTTTTTGTCCCCCAAAAATCGAATTTTTAGAAGTTTTTAAAAGTTTTCCAATTTTTAATTTTGTTTAAACTCTTGTTATTTGACAGAACAATTTTACTTTGTTTAAAAAAAATGTACAAAATTTTACATAAGAGATTTTTTGATTGCATAAATATTTTTATCTGTAGGTACAATTATAAAATTGATTAAACTGTGCAATTCATAAATTCGTATAAATACGAAAATTCGTAAATAAGAATTGTTTTATAATCAAAATACTTCCCTGAACCTTCTTCAGCCTCTATTAATCAATATGTTATTAATTCAATCCTATGAAATGAGTAGGAAAGACGGGGATTACAAATCAAGTAATCGGACTTCAACTAACCTGAGTAGTAAATGGTGCATTGATAACATCAATAACCCCAGAGGAACATATAGTCATTATATTTAGGAACGTATAGTTATTATATAAAGCCCTGGGTGTTATTTCTATTTCACTGTATTCTTCTATCTTTTGAGAAATAAAGCCCGAAGATTGTTAATTTTTATATGTAGATGATTTTCTCGATGGATCTTAGATCTAGATTCAAACAGGGTAGGTATTACCGTTTTCCAGAATTTTGAATGCTTACGTACACATATATAAATAATCTTGAATAGGTGAATACTCTGATTTAGTCATTGGTATTGGTACGACTTTGTTTTACTCTGAAAATCTTCTGCGTTATTTCAAGACTTTTCAATTATAAATCATACTTCTTTTACTTAATACAAGTTTCCAACATATGGGTGATGATTAAATATGATCAGAATACAAAAGTTTTTAATGACAAATATTTTTATTTTTAATTTTATTTGGTCTTTTCTAAATTAAATTGATCGAAATTTTTCAAATCAATTTGGTCCTTTTGCAAATTAATTAAGTCCTGTTTTAAAAAGCGGATCCGTATCTAGACTGGCTTCCTTTCAAGTACCAAGTCTCCAATTCTTTAATTCAAGCTAGAAAAAGGAATAAACTAAGGACAAGTTCCAAGGCACTCAAAAGGACTTTTTTTTTGGGGCGCTTAAGAGTCCTTTTTTAATTTTTCTAGCTGTCCTTTATGTTTTAATATGACTTCAGTGAAGTCTTTTTTCAAAAATGTTGATCCGACTACTGGACTCCAAGAAATAGCGCTAATTAAAATAAGAACCAATTTAATTTGAAAACTAAATACTATTACAAGTATTTCAAATGCAAATCGAAAAATGGCCCTGTAAATTATTAGATTAAATTATTTAACACTCAAAAATGTATAATTTGGAGATAAAGCATTTTAATTTTGTATTCTTATAATATTGTTTATAATATTATTGTTTACTGCATGTATATGTACTAGTGTATGTTTTCTAGTATATGTTAGCATATAAAAAGATTATAGTGAAGATAAATATAAAACCGGAAGTAAAGGATGTAAAAGGAAGTAAAATTGTACTTTTCTATTTGTACATGCAAATTTTTTTTTTAAAACATAAAAATAAAAAAAAAAACAAGAAAAAAATTAGAAATTGAAATAATTCAATAAAAAAAAAAACAAAAAAAAAAGTGTTTTTGTTATTTTTATAGTTTTTCTGTCAATAGATAAACATCAAAAATGTTGTTCAGGATTATTTGGACAAAACCCAAAAAATAATTGAATATTATTAGAAAATGAAATGTAAATAGGTATTGCAGGAGTTTTATGCATCTACGTAAGAAAAATTTAGATAAAACCAGGTAAAACCAGGTAAAACTATCCATTAACATGAAAAAGAAGTATGGAAATATAAAAAAAAAAAAACAAGTAATGAAATAACAGTAAGTCGATACAACCGACTTAATAATGCCCTACACCTGACAAATCCAAATGACGGTTATACGTATCCTCATCTTTAACTCATCTGAAATTTCAAGGAACATTAAGCAAACTGGACAGGGTGGGGTATAAGGAGCCGCGTGAACGCTACCAGAACATGCGAGGCGTGTTAAGGTACAAAAACTACCACTTCAATTTATTTTAAAATGCAAAAATAAAATGGAAAGAGGTCAAAAATAGCTTGTACCAAATATTAGATTTCTAGCCTTATTAATTTCGAAAATATGCGCTTTTAGAATTTCAGAGGTGTGGGGAAGGTATCCGAACAACCACTCCAATTGATCTCAAACTAATTAAATTTTAACAGACACAAAGGAAATGAGAAGAATCATCCTTGTACCAGATGTTAGGGTTCTATTTTTATTGATATCGGAATTATGCTCGTTTGGTCCTAATTCGACCGAGAGATTCCAGAATACGATACCATGGGTCGATATAGTCCATTTAAAATCCCCGCCTTTCTTTCGTCATTAGTTACCTACAGAATAAATTTGATAAGGATAGCTTCTTTATTTTATAATTTATTCGGCGTGCGGATGAATGAACGGACGGACTTATATCGGTCCCCAGGAGGTGTCGCTGATCAAAAATTTCTATAGTTTTTTGTATCTTTATTACCCTTTCTGTGGTTGCAAGTACCACACCAATGTTAATATACCCCTATTCCTATTTAAGGTGTAAGGTATAAACACAAGATATGGCACAATTCGTATCTATGATTACAAATACTTACCAAATTAATGAATACTAGGACATTGTTTTTGATTTTCGATTGATTTGCATTTAAGTTTAAATTTTTCTAGCTCATCTAAAACTGGTGGTAACCAATTTATATATTTGTATTATCTACATATACTTTTGTAAGTATCTTTACATTCTAAGATTCTATCCTTCAAAAGGTCCTATTTCTTCATATGGTATTAAGCGTTTTCTAATGTATTTGCTTTTCTTAAAATGCATCTAATATAGATAAAATGTATAAGACAAAACTTTAGTTGGGTTAGGGGGCTCGGTCTAGCATTTTCTTTAGATGAATTATAGGAGCCGAATAAGAAAGTACAATATATTGAGTATTGAATAACTTTCAGTGCTGTTCTTTTACTCAAAGCTCAACTGAAAGAAATTCAACTCCAAAATTACAATTTTATCTTAATTATCTATAGACTTATATATTATCGAATTTAAACAACCTGGTAACACTTTTCAAAACAAAAATTGCAAGAAAATATTATATTTTGGCATATGTACATAAAATTAATTTATTCTTTATTTAAATTGTTCATGTATTATGAATATTTATTTATTGTATTTTGGATAAATAGTAAATCGACCAATTTAAATATTTTATTTAAACAATATACAAAATATATTATTTTTACATAATTTATTATATATACTAATAGCTATTTTAATATTATTTTATATATATCACATAATGTGTAACATTAATATGGTTAGGTGATGTTTTATGGTCGAATTCTTAATAAATAAATCTGTAGCCACAAAGAATAATTTCTTAAATTTTATTTAGGTAATTAATTACACATTGCAGGGTAACCAATACCAATTGGTATATAATATACATTTTATGTTATAATAGAAATTAAATTAACAAGGTTTAGATCTAAATTACCAAAACCTGAGAACAAAATAAAGTTGGTGTAATACAAGGGGTTCGAATAGCTGTCATACAACTTACACGAGTATTTGAAATTAGGTAAAATATTACGTTCATGCTTCAGACTATGTACCCGTCTACATTCCACTTATTAGTTATGTTTGAATATTTGACTTATATTGTTTTCATTAATTAATTTATAAGGAAGCTGATTAATTAATTTATATAAGGAAACTGGTTAAAGCAGAACCAAATTTTAGTTTGTTATCATTATTAGTTTAGGAGATATGCTTGATCCATATTAGAAAACGGAGTAGCAAATACCCAACTGCCTTTTTCTTGCTTATTCTTTTGAATTTCAGAAATGTAAAAGATGGTTATAGAAGCATCCTTATTGCAAATTTCTATCTTTATTTGTTTTCAAGATAGAGATGTTGAGGTGTAAAGCCGAAGCCAAGACTCCAATTTCCCATTAAATCAACGTCATAAAGAAAATATGACAGAACAAATGTGGGGTATATTTAAAGGTTCTATATAATTGTTAGTTTTGGAGATATGTCTGTTTGTATTTAGGCTAAAAATGTTTCAGAATCCAAATCCGTGGTCTGAGTTTTTCTATTTGCATTCTCTGCCTTTCCCTGCAATGCACTAAGATAGCTTTATTAGTTTTTTAAATATTATGTGAACAGACGAACGGAAAAGAGGAAATCCAGATTTTTTGGAAATCCAAAGTAACTTAGAAATAATGAATCGGGGTTTTATTTTTCTTTTAAGTTGAACAACGAACTCTATGAGAAATAAAGCCCTGGGGTGATATGTCTCTTCCAAATTAATCTTCTATCCTTTGAGAAATAAAGCCCCTTATTGTAAAAATTTATATGTTATTGAAGCTAGATTAAACAGGTAGAAATTCATCTTTTCCAGAATTTTAAATGCTCACGTATACATATATAAATTTTCCGGAAAATTTGGATACTTTGATTTCGAATTCAATTCTAAAATTTTTCATAATTTAAAAGATTTCACTTATTTGCAGATTTAATTGAAATGAGAAATAACAAACCACGAACTTTGAACCCCAAAGAGTTCGTTGTTTATCGTAATAAAGTAATAAAACCAAAGCCCTTGATTTAATTTTTATGGGGCTTTATTTCTCAATGAATTTCTATTGAGATATAAAATTCCACGGCTTCATAAATGGGACATATCCGAATGGCTTTATTACGCAAGGCCTTAATTCAAGGCACCTGAATATGAGTTTTTTTAGCATTTACAAACACCATAACAAAATTAATATACCCTTACACCTATTTATGTGTAGGGTATTAGAATTACATTAATTTCTCTGATGACCACAGGATTGTTAACAAATTTTATTTTATTGAAACTGATAACCACCCATCTTTAAAGAATAACAAAGTTTTATATAACTTTAAAAAATACCTATACATATTTATAACTTGTTGTTACCAGCATATTTAATTTAAACAAAGACAAAAAAAACATAGGAAAACCAAAAGCACAAATTAAAAAAACCATGTAACTATTGATCATTAGGAGGGCGTTGAAATAAAACTAAAAAGGAAATTTGGTTTTTTTTTTCATTTTATTTGGAAAATTGTCAAGTCTAATAAAAAATTTTTGGGATGATATCGGAGGATATTCCAGATGCAAAATGGAGAAGCAAAAAGAGAGCCGCATTAATATAATAAATATATGGAACTAATTGTTTGTCAAATTGTGTTTGATTATTTGTTTAGATATGTTTGTTTGTTGTTTGCATGTATATGTTAAAATCAAATTAAACACAATATTGAAAATAGAAAAACTAAAATTTGAATAATCTAAAATACTAATACAAAATGAAGTTTTATATAGTTAATTGTAAATATATAACCGTGTTATATAATAAATATTTCAGTTTATTATTGAATAAATCAACAAAAACGTGTCAAAAAAATTTTATAACTAAATAATAAAATACAAATGTTTATATTTACTGTCAAATGTCAATATTATACTATTCGCCAGTATTTGATGAACTCAGAGTTCTAATAATGGAAACTAATAAAAAAATAATTGTTTTTATTTATATTTCAAAGAACCCTAGATATTTTATTTAAAATAAACATTAGCCCTCATTGTATAAAAGTGGTCTTAACAAATAAACAGTGTCATATTTAAAAAAACAAGAATTCAAAAATCTAGTGAAATATTTGTTTGAAAAATGAAAAATTTATTAAAAGATTCAATAGTTTAAGTATTAATTTTACGGGATCTTAAACATATTCAACCTTTAATAGTATGTACTATGTAGGCATTAAGTAAATAATGTAAAGCCGTCTTATAGGAAAATCAGGAACTTTATTGCTGTAACCCTAAAGTTGGCTTCTGGTTGTTTTACTTAAATGATCAATTTTACTTATTCCTAGTCCTACAATTAAAATACGGTAAATTAAATAAAGGCTTTGAAGGAAATTAACGTTAATTTAACTTTCGAACATGCTTTATAGGTACTTATAATTTTTTGCAAAGCCAACTGACATTTCTGAGACTCGAGAAAATATGGTTAAGGTGCTTCCATAAAACAGCTTAAAGTATGAATTTTTGGGACTTAAAATGTTATTTAATTTTTTTGCAATTTGTATAATATTTTATTTTTCTTTCCTTATCCAATATCATCAAGTCGAGTACCATTAATATACGGTTTGCCGAGCTCTACATATTTTAATTAAGGCCATTGTTTAAAGAGCTACTTTTTGAGAACTGGGAGGGTTTTAAACCGTTTGTGAATTGAGAAGGTTATAATACTATTCTGTAAAATGTAAGAGTTTATGTATATTAAATGATTTTGATGAAAATTGGTATGAATATTTTCTTCATCAATAGAAAGGTTAAGTTCGAATATGAACCAAACCGGACAACAGGATCACGAAGCTCCTATACAAAAACCCAAGACTTTTCGAGAAATCTCGAGTTCTAACAGTCGGAATGAGTTCAAATTTGATACATAGACTTTTGGTTGGTACCCATGAAAAGTAACTTCCATAAATTAATTCCATTATCACGGGGTCTAGAGATTCTGGAAGTTTCTGGAATGTCTAGTTCTAATAATCTATCAAAATTCAAACCGATTTTATGAAATTTGATATGAATTCCTTTTTTGCCAAAAAGTAAAACAACTCTCTACATAGGCCAAATTAAGCAACGGGATCTGATCTGGAAGACAACAAATATTAACAGACTTTACAGACTCAACAATACAAACAGCATTATGCAAGAACAAGAAATGCTTATACAATCAATCTTGAATTTATTTCTACGTATTTCCATATTCTTCTTCTTCTATGGCGCTACTGTCCGTTGTCGAACCTTGGCCTCCTGAATCATCCTATTCCAGTTCACGCGATCTTGGGCAGCAGTTATCCAATTTTGCTCTTGCAGCATTGATACAGCGCCTGACTCGACTGCATCAACCCATCGATTTCTCGGCTTTCCCACTGGTCTTTTTCTATCTATTTCCCCGTTCAATACCTTTTTTGGAATGCGGGAATCTGGCATACGTTGTATGTGACCGGCCCACCTAAGGCGTTGTAGCTTGATGTGTGTCATAACATCGCTGTCGGTGTATACATTGTATTTCCATATTACTTTAAAATTTCCTAAAATTTATTTTAAATTTAAATCTTTAAAATTTGTTTTCTAAAAACAAAATGAAAACTTAACAGATTTCTTTTTATTCTTATCAGCACTTCGTTTATTTTGCCTCCAAAAGCAGGATTCAGAAAAATTAATACAAAAAAAAAAAAAGTGTGTAAACATTCACTTTTAAAATGAATTCAAACTCAATAAAATTCAGTAAACAAACAACTTCATATTATTTTCTTATATTCTCGAATTTTTTATTTCAGTTCGATTGGGAATCGTGAAACCTTCATTTTTTTTTTTAAAAAAATTAAAAAAAATTAAATTGAAATCATTTCTTTATTTCTTCGGAAGTAAAAAATATAAAATTTCCTTTTAATATTCGCACGTATTACGTTTCTTCTTTAATTTTAAATTCATTTCATTCATTCCACTGAATAATATCCTATATACCCTACCCTTAAAGGTCCTATGAGCATTTTTATATCTTTTTACAACATGTCAAGCACAATAGGCTCATCATTATAATAAAAATTCGTTTCTATTTCTATATTTCTATATTTATCGTTCACCAAATTTTTCTTTTAGCCACGTTTTTAAAATAATTCTTTGAATATTTAAACTCCTACCAATCAAGAAATTCCCTTTGAAATATATATACTGTTATAGATACTTTTGTATATGTATAAATGTATTATATATACCAATACCAGTATTTATTTTGACCGCATTATTTATCATCATCCAGACAATGCGGAAAAGGATCATCTCACTTTTTATCCTCTGATGATAAGATATTTTACTGTTTTTACTGTTATTTTATTTGGTTCCTTTTTGATGGTGATGGTCATGATACTGGTATGAATTATATATTGCCTTCATACATACATATTAAAGAATCAAAAGAAAATATTCACCATCTACATAGATTTTTAATATAAAGAAAAAAAAAAAAAATTCTAAACAAAATATAACGAACGCGAGATATGAATAATTTATGACAATCTATAGAAAATTTAGAAATTCCCGCTTTTAATAAGAAAATCCAAAAAAAACCCAACAAAAAGTTAATGGAAGTATGAGAAAAATATTTAGTGTATCTTGTTTATTATAGAACATTCGATTTAAATAAAAGTAAAACAAAAACGAAGACAGAATAAGAAATTTGTACTTCTTCACTGATTTCAACAGGTTTCGTATGAGCTGTGATGCTTATACAATAACCAGAATATAGTGGAAGATTGTAAATTTCTTTTAAAAGAAGTTTCTGCCTCCTAAGTCAAATCACACTTATGAAGAAGAAAAGCTTCCCTAAACCTGGGCCTACAAAAATGGATCTGAGATTTTTTAAACGCTATTAATACATAATTTACAGACCACTGGATGCAAAAAATTGGAAACCGATTTGAAGTGGTCGTACCATAGAAGTTTATAGTACCATATATATCGACAAGATAACTTGATATTTGGTTTATGCAAGGTCCACTGTAGAATTCCAAAACTAAGCAAATATCTTCATCAAGATACTAATATATTTTTTTTAGAAATACCGTCGTACTAAAAGAAGGTATTCTTTTGACCACTTCAAATCGGTTTCCAAATTTTTGCATCCAGTTGCCTCTAGTATTTATTAGAAAATTGTGTATTAATAGGGTTTAAAGAATCTTAGATCCATTGAACTGCTTACTATCCACAGTCATAAGATTAATTATTGCTGTAATGAACCTAATACAATATAATTACGTGGGATTATTTTAACAGTAATGATGTAATAGTGGACATATAGACATTACCATGATGTCAAATTCGATAAGCTAGCAAATACATATATAAATAAAATAATTTCAGGTGGTTTGATAAGAAATTCTAGTTTACAGTTTCAGTTAGTTTGGTAACCGAGCCTCTACTCGGTTTTTTATCTCTAAATGATGAGTGTGTCATAAATAGTTTACACAATAAGACGTAGACTAACTTTGATGTTTAATTAAATGACGTTACAAAAATTCATATACTATTAAAACCTTGAAAAATAAATGTTTTATATAAGCAATTTCCTTAATCCGGATGACACCGTCTTTATTTGTTACTGCAGATCTATTTGTGATTAGATCAAATAAAGCCATCAATATTTGGGGGCAGTATCCCTTTAAAAATTTAAAGGAATGATAATCCTCTACTAAATTAGAAGATTAATGGTTTCTAATTAAAACGAAGTCATACCATATCTATATATCTTGTGTAACACGTCGGAACTACGGGTTAATTATAGTCCCATTCATTAAAAGATTATTATACTTGTGAAATTTTTCTGAAGTATTTTCGAAATTTAGTATTATTATATGTACCTTTATTTGGCTCTATGGGCTACTAATAAATAGTAACACTTACAAAAACTTGTATTGCAGGAGAGTGTTAACTTGGGTTACTTCCGCTTAATAAAAAAATAGAAATAATTCACATTTTATCGTGTAAAATCTGTTTTAAAAATCTGTCAAAGATTATTGAAACACATAAGAGGTTAGCAATAATAAAGCATAATTTAATTCTCTAATTTACGTAGTAAACACTTTGTCAATTTAACACGTCAACCCTGGTTGGAGGTACATAATACGACTTATAAATATTTGACAAACTTTGGTACTAAAAAGCATTTTCAAAAGATCAAGAATTGGTCTATATGCTTTCGGTGGTATTTACCACTTTAGATATTAGACACCTTAGATTAGACATAAGGATTAGATACTTGTAATTTTTAGTTATTTTTACAATAATTACTGTACATATGGTCTCTAAACTATATTACTTTAGCTAGACCGTAATTGAGGCTATATTAATTGTAAAAATCTAGCTTTAAAATTTTCTTTTGTTTTTTTACTGTTAGTTCTTCTTTTGTTTTTTTACTGGGATTCGACATGGGATTTTCCCATAAAATGTCAGCACTCTAAGCATTGTGCCACTTGTACACAATAAACGAAAAACCAATACAATTAAATGATACAAAAATTTACTTATAAAAATATTTTAACCAAAATCTTGCTGAAGAATTTTTATTTTTTTATTAAAAGATAATAAAGTTACCCTAAAGGGCTGAATAAAATATATATATATATATAAAGATTCCAATTTTATTTTTCATTTCACTATGTATTCTTTAGAAATTCTTAAATAAACATATATTCATATATAATAAAAAAAAAAAAAAAAATGACAAATTCTATCTCTTTCTAACAAAATCAAGTAATAAAATAACAAAGAAAAAAGATAACAAATACACCGAAATCTATAGAAGTCATCAAAAAATATAAAGAAAAAGAATGTTGTTTTTATTTTGCTATTCTTTTGAAACACTGAGTCTTTTATGTCTTCAACATAACACTTGAAAATGGAATTTATCCTATAAATACAGGTACAATTACAATTTTTTTTTTTTGTATTTTAATTTTGTTTTTTCTTAGAATTTATAACTGTTTATTCACTCACTAATACAAAAATAAAAATATAAATTATATTCACCAGAAAAAAAAAAAAAAAAAGCACGATAGATTTGAAAGTTTGGAAATTTTTATTCTCCATTTTGTTTTTTTTTTTTTTCTTTTTTTTTTTGATTATCAAAAATGTCCTTAGCAAAGGATCCGAAAAAAAAAACTTTTTCAACAAATTTATGACTCAGGGGTGTCTCAATATTAAAGGCAAAATTCAATTCTGAGTTATATCGTTTTTTAATTCCATTTTTGTTTTTATTTCAGGATGCCTTTTTTTACCTTAGTTTTTTTTAAACAGTTTTTTATTTTAATTTTTTTTCTTTTTTTTTTTGGATTTTTGGATAAAGAGCAAATAAATTGCGAAAGAAAAAAATTTTAATCCAACCATATAGAGGATCAAGAAATAAGGTGGAAATTATGTTTGGAGGAGAAAAAAAAAAAAAAAAAAATAAAAATGAAAATTACTTGATGATAAGTTTTTTAAAAGTTGAAAATAAAATTGTATATATTGCATCATATTATTAAGAACAGTGTTGACTAAAAATTGAACAGTTTTTTAACTTTAATTTAATTTTTAACTTTTTAATTTAACTAGAATATGATAGAAGGTGAACAATTTTGAACAGGAACTCTTGAAACTTACAATCATTTTCTTTACGACGGAACTCGGAAAAACTTCAAAAGAAACCCAGTAGAATTAGATGCTCCTTTGGGTAGTGTAAGATTATAATTTACCAAAACCACATCCTATTTGAAACGGTTGAGATCTGTGATACAAATATACAGTTTGGTTTGAAGGATAATGCCGGCACGTGGTAAGGTGAGATTCCTAATCACTAAAAACAATTTCCCCTTATAGCTAAAAAATGGGATAAAGAATCAACTTGCTTGTGCAGTATAATATGGTTAAAGGGTAACGATGAAACACAAATGTTCGTCATAGGTTATTGTGAAAAAGATGTTAATGTTTTTGTTAAATTTATCTAAATCGTATATTGAATACACATTTGATAGAAATTTTTCCATAAAACTACTCCATAAGAGCAAATGTTAATTATTCTTTTGTAAGTTTGTAAGACCAGGGCAGCAGATAAAATTTTTAAGAGTTTTAAGACGACTTTAGCAATTTCACAAAATATTTTCTCTGATTTTCTTAGACGTAATAAACCAATCAATATTAAACCCCATCTAAAGTCAAAAATAGCTCTGATATCATAGAATCTAACTGTTCTAGGCATTTAGCATTAAGAATTCTGCAAAAAATGTTAAGCTTCTTGAAAGCAACGAATTAAAGCCCAGTATACCTTAAATATTAGCCGTGGTCTTGGTAATTAGTAACAAAATGGTGCAAAATCACCAACATAATGTAACAATCACTGGTAAAAAATAAACTATAAATTCTTTGTAAATGGATCTTGTTCACAAGTTAATGTTTAATACTGTTAATTTTCACATCTAATGACATACCTGATTATATATTTCATAATTCCATACCACAAATTTAAAATTTCAAAAAAAAAAAAAAACAAAAAAGTTATAGGAAGTCATTTATATATCTTGAAGCAAGTTTAAATAGAACAAGGTATTATGGAAAACCGAAAGTTTTTAAAATCGCACATTTTCAAAATATCAAATTTGTTTCGAAGCTTTAAGATCCATAATATGACAGATCAAAAATGTTGTTCAAAGATACCGAAAAATGCCTTAAGCAGGCGAAAGAAATACTTTACATCTCCAAATCTACTTCTAATTTATAAAACCTAAATTCAGCCAAGCCTTGAGTATAATTCACTCATATTTGTTGGTGCCCAGCAACGCTCTAAAATATCTGGATAAGATAGAAAAAAGAGTATTCTCAATGACACTAATGTCACAAAAAACGTAACGTCTTTAAGTCATCGCCCTAATGTAGGAGCTGCTTGTTTATTTTATAAATATCTACTTAATACTTCAAAAGAAAATAAAAATATTATGCCAAAAATCCAACCCTATTACCGTAATGCACGATGAGCAGCTCAATCTCATTCATATACAGTAGAGCTTTTTTGAACAGGGACTCTGAAATATAGAAACTTGTTTTTTAAATCACGCTTCCAAATTCTGGAACGCATTACCCCTAAATTTGTTTCCTCAAATATTATGATTTAGAAAAATTCAAAAAGGAAGTCAAATTATACCTTGTGGGTTTTGCATTCCTTGATAGACACCGTTACTTTTCATACATTATACTAAGAAAGCAGTTTGGGTGCTTATCCCATTATTTTGGCTTCAAAGGGGGGTTGTTTTAGTGAATCAAATCTCGCACTATCGAAGGCTTAGTATTTCAGGTATGTTTGGAAAGATTTTCCTCCCTTAGGAAAAGAAAAATATTGATCTAGAACTGTTACTTTTTATAAAATCTATCTGCATTTTAAATTCATATTATTTATGTCAAACCGGGAAAGGTTGTCATTAGACTGTACGGACGAACCGACTATTAAAATAAACTTAATAGACAAATTCATATTAAACTTTTTCAAACTTATGAAAAATTTCAATTGAAAAATCGTAAAAGAGAACTCCATCTAAGATATAAAACTAAAATATTTGATATTAAAATTTGAAATGAAATTTTCATCTTGAATTCCTAACAAAATAATCCGGATATGGATGTGATAAACCTACAGAGAATCAATCATAAATTTAGTATGTTGATTTCTATTTTCATTTTCAATACTTGGTACTTTTTTTTTGGTATTTTATTTTCTAGTCCTTGTCATTATTTGTTTTTTAACTGAAGTTCTTTATCGAAGAAAATCGCAAGCAATTTAAAATGAAAATGTAAAATGAAAAACAGAATTTTTGCTAAAATATTTCAAGTTTTTTATGATTTTTACTTCCCATTTTTGCCATTTTTTTTTTTTTTTTGTATTTCTGCTTTTTTCTAATAAAGTCGTAAATATCGATTTTACATTTCGAAAAAAATTCTTTCTTCATTTTTACACCTGTGCCAGTATTTTTCAACAGGATATTAAAAAAAAAGAGGAAGTATGGATAAACCAGAAAGAAAGATAGAAAGAAAGAAAAAAAAAAGGAAATTTTTCCTATTATTATTTATTGGCACCTTTTTTATTTGCATAATCAAAAAAAAAACGGGCGAGAATTTACTTAAATTATAAATTTGCAATAATAAAAAAAAACAAACTCTCATTTAATAACATATATACTACTTAGTATATATATTCAACTTACATTTTACGAGTATTTCTTTAAAGGACATACTTTCTATACCACCATACACTTAAAACTTTAATAATTTTTTTCCCTATAAAAACTGAAATGTTGAAAAACTCGTCGTATTTACCGTATATAAACTTAAATGTATATAGGCGATAACAATCTTTAACACTTTTTTTTGCATTAATCTGATCTTCAAATCTATTCAGAGTATATAGGCAAAAAAAACTTCTATGGCACGGAGTTGGTGAGTTGAATATTTAAAACTCCCAAAAACAAATTCAATTCAATTTCCACGAATTCATTTGATGAAATTAAAATCTAAAAATCTAGTGTGATTTTAAAAAAAGTTTTTAAAGACGGTATACGGAAAATTGAATATAAGCAACAAAAGAAAGGGCAAAGTAAATTGAATAAAAACAAATATGGTAGGAAACTATTTTTTTTGTTTTTTAAAGTAAGAATTTGATTTATATTCATATATCAGTTAATATCTAGAAAATATCTAAATATCGTTAGCAGTAGTAGGGAAAAGAATTCAAATCAAATTGTTTTTTATTGTTATATTTTTATTCCATTTAGGGTTACCTAATTATCTTAATAGGAAAGCAATTTCAAAATTTTTTTAACAAAATTTTAGTGAATTGTTGAAATCGAAAACTTTGAAGTTAATTATGAGTAGTGGATTTATTGGGTTATGCGGTTTGTCGTCAAAATTTGATATTCGTTTTATTTGATTTGAAATAACCTGGAAATCAATTTCTTTAGCGACTGACCTTCTGCAAGTTATCCTAGTGTGGGTAGACCTATTCTTCATTTCACTGTGGATACCACTCAAGTGTGTAGCATTAGATTAAAAGGCAGATTCTCTAACATTACCATCGTATCTGCATATGCACCCACTGAAGAAGCCGAAGAAGAGGAAAATAATTCCTTGATATTCGTTTTATTTGATTTGAAATAACCTGGAATTCAATTTCTTTAGCAACTGACCTTCTGCAAGTTATCCTAGGTCTACCCACACTTCATTTTCCCTGTGGATACCAGTGGCTCACAATATTTTCTGGCTCTTTCCGAAATATATGACCAATCCATCTCCATTTTCTTCTCTTTATTTGGCAGAGAATAGTTGTCTGCCCCGATATTTTCAGTAATTCTCCGTCTTATATTTTGATTGCCCAAAGTCTCACGAACGCCATTCGTGCTAATTTAATGCGGTTGTTACTGTCTTCTTTAGCTCCTCCGATTGTCACATCCCCTATATTTTTGTTATTAATTACTAGGAGAATGACGTTGCCAGCGTTCAACCTTAGGGAGTTTGTTTTTGCAATGTTTATTTTCAGTCCAACTTTATGTGCTTCCGTGTTTAGGGCGTCTATGTATGTGCCAGCAAGGCATCTCTGGATTTGATCTTAGCTTTAAGTTAGCAAATGATCATTTCTATCTTTAATTGAATGGTTATGTTTTGAGTATTTTCGAAATATAAACAGTTGTAATACAAATATTAATCAATTTTCGCATATATTGTAAACTTTTTCTATTCAGATTTTACAAGCAACATAGAATTTAAGATCAAACTATTATGACTGTCTTTATTTAATCACACACGCTAGAGTCATCATTGGTCCATATTTCTTTAAAAACGGTGCTGAAGCTAATGTTACAGTGACTGTTGCTCATTACAGATCGATAATCAATGATTGTTTATTTAAAAATTTTAATGGTATCGAGTGTTTTGTTTCCAATAAGATGGTGCTACTCATAATACCGCTATTGCAACAATTTATTCATTAAAAGACAGATTGGGTGATAACATTATTTCAAGGATTGGTTCAATTAATTTTGAGGCCAATCATTATAATTTCAAGAAATGGTCCAATTAATTTGGAGGCCAAAGATTATGGTACTTAACGCCACTAAATTCATTTCTGATAGGTTATGCAAAGTCGTTAGTTTATGCTGATAAGCCATAAACAATTTACGCTTCTTTGTAAGCTAAATATAAGATAACGGGCGTTATTGATGAAATAAGACCTTAATTATTCGAAAAAGTGGTTCAAAATTGTTCTAATCGAATACGGTTTTTCAGGAACTAGTCGTGATGGACTTAAACTGGAAACTACTTTTATAACCTACGTATTATAAAATTATTTTTCAAATGAATGTATATCCAGTTTTAGTTAAATTTCTAATAATTAGCGTAGTGGTAAAGACGCCGAATTTCATGTGGAAAATCTTGTGTTCAAACCACGGTCAGATCATGTCTAATAAAAACAAGTAATGATAAAAAACCAAGGGTTTTTAAAAAAGCACATTTTCAAAATAATATACTGTTTCATACTAAGTATTTTATCGGAATATAATGTTCAAGCTTCAATATTAACGTTTAAGGAAATATATACGTTGGTGAATAAGTTACTGCTTACTTATAAAAAAAGTAAATATTTTATTTGAAAGTTCTAATAGCCCTTCAATGGGGAAGGTTGTCAAATTTCTCAAGGACCTAACTTCATCAAACCCCCCCCCCCCCTCCTTCTTCATTTTTGTAGTTTCTAGGAATTAAACCAAAATTTGGAATTTTACTTAGAACTTATATATCTAAGAAAAAATGGGCAAAACTGAGAGACACTTTCTTCAATTTAAGGAACCGTTTTTAAATTTAAGAAAAACCTTTAACATATGTTAAAATATAATGTTGGACCTTCAAATTTTGTATATTAATAAAAAAAAAATTGGACAGGTATTCAAGTTACAGGTGCTTAAAAATAGCAAAATTTCAATTTTCGAGCCCTTATAGCTTCTAAACAGGAGGCTTAACAAAAAAATTTTGTTAACCGACTCCTACTAACTTTTAAGCATCTAACTTCTCCCAAAATTTCAAGACCCTATATAAAACCGTTTAAAAGATATGAGGAACCAAAAATTTTGCAAAAATTGGGTTTTATATAATGCTAAATTTTAGTACCGTATGGCAATCCTATATATTTAATCGACCAATTTTTGTTAAGTCTATAAAAGCAGCTCTCTTATACCGTTTTTCGATTGAAAATAAACCTAACAGAACTCATGTTATATCATTTTAAATATAGGGCTTTTTTAGAAATTGCGGGGGCTGTAGCTTCGTAACCCTTCAAAATTAAGAAAAACCTTTGACACATGTTGAAATATAATTATAGAGCTTTAAATTTTGTATATCACTAAAAAAAAATTTGGACAGGTATTCAAGTTACAGGTGTTTAAAAATAGCAAAATTTCAATTTTCGAGCCCTTATAGCTCCTAAATAGGGGGCTTGACAAAAAAATTTTGTTAACCGACTCCTACTAATTTCTGATTATCTAACTTCTCCCAAAATTTCAAGATCCTAGTTTGAACCGTTCAGAAGATATGTGTGGTCAAAAATTTTGCAAAAATGGAGTTTTGTGTAATGCTAAATTTTAGTACCGTCTGGTAACCTTAAACATTTGCCTGTAAAAAATTTATAAAGTTTATGAAACCAGCTATCGTTTGCCGTTTTCAGATTGAAAATATATTTAACAGAACTCTTGTTATAACCATTTAAATATAGGGCTTTTTTCAACTTTGGGGAGCTGTAGCCCCGTAACAGGTGGGGCTACAGAAAAAAATTCTTCTACGAACTTATTTTTTTTGCAAAAACTACCCATGGTTAAAATTTCTTTACTCTATTTCAAACGGTGTAAAAGTTTTTGTAAACATACGGACGGACGGACGGACGGACGGACGGACAGAGTGAAGCTATATAGGCACATTTTTACAAAATTTTTTGAAAATGTGCTAAAAAGTATCGTAAAATTGTATAATTATAACGTAAAATTTTATATCGTAATATAATATAAGATTTAATATAAAAATATAAATAAATCTTGCGTAAGATAATAGATGGCGCACAAATCAATATTTGTATAACCATAATCTTATTCGAGAATTAGATTAAGAGAAACCGAATCCTAGTCTAAATAAATTTGGTGAATGCCTTAAGGGGTATAGGGTGTAAAAAAGGGGTATAAAAAGTGGATAAGGAATAAAAAAAAAAAAATTACACAAAACTACTTACTCACCTATGTAAAACTATATAGGTACATATAATAATTTGAATAATAGCTTGAATTTCTTCTAGTACTGGGCGGCTATTTGTCTGTTGGTATAACAAATACTATAATAATACGTAAATGTTTATTATTATTTCCTTAAAACTTATAAGAAATGTAATATTTCTTATGATGCAGCAATTACCGTTAAAAAAATTTCATTCCTAATCCGTTGGACCATAACAGAATTTATTGATGTCAAAAAAATTAAAATAAAAATCTTCTTAATGAGTCTTTTTTTATCCTTTTCTAAAAAAAAAGACAAAACTTATTAAAAAAAATTATTTTCTATTTGAAAATCAAAAATCATAATTTAAAACTTAATATTTAATCAGTTTTATTTAATCCTGCGCAGGACATTCAAAATATTTAACAATATACTCGTAATCCTTAAAAAACAAATAAAAGAAAATAAATACATTTAAAGAACGGTTGTTAACTATTATAATTAAAAAAAAAATATGATACTTACAGTTGCAGATACTTTAGTTCCAATGAATTTTATATAAATAACCGGTTTTGAAGAAATACGATATTTTAGCCAATATTTTGATTTTACGAATTTTGCCTGGTAAACAACTGTTTCCCAATCTTTCATATTCAAAGAAATTTGTATTTCAAATTTATATCTTATCTTCCGATCAAGGTCACTCAATAAACGCCATATTGCCGGTATGAGATATGGTTGGTCTAAAAAAAGAAAAAAATAATAAATAATTAATAACTATTGTATTTTTGAATTTATAAAATTTCATGAATTAAAAACTCATACTCAGTCTTATTAAAATGTGTCCGTTCTCTTCGTGATATGTCCAATCTAAAAAATACAATTTGAAAAATTAACTTAAAATCAGCATTTCACATAATATTTTAAGGTATTATAAATGTGCACCATTTTTCATATCACCATTGATTGCACCATCTCCATCTCCATTAATAATGGTCGCTCCTTTTGTCAGTAAGGCAGCATTTTCTTTTAGTAAAACAAACCCATCTCTAATTTCTGGAATATTTGCTCTCAAATATGCTTCAAATGCTACAACATCGAAATACTAAAAGTTTTTTTTTTATTTTATGGACAAATTTTCTTGCTTTTTTTAAAAAATATATTTTTTTTTTAATTATATTTAATTTTTTTCTTACTTCGTTTTTAGAGCAATGAGTTCCAACTAGTTTAATGAACCTAATAGGTTCAGCTGAAAAATATAAATTTTGCCAACTGCTACAACTATATGACGAATAATCAATTATACATTTCCAGTCCTTCTGATCTGCTGATATTTCAATAAAATAAGAATAAGAACGGTCATCACGATCCCATAACAACATTTTTAAATGGTTTATAGTGCGAATACTTCTTAAATCAATAATTATACCAGCATCGTTACCATCAGTAATTAAATGACGTGTATATCCACTGTTTTCGTCATATAAAGTAGAGTTACTATATTAATATAAATCATTTTAGTTATTTAATTTAAATCACAATAATGTTAGGAAATATGTATATCGTAATACCAATTCAATAGTTCCATGTTACCATGAAGAGTACGTACATTGTATATTAGTGAGGCAAAATTTTCATCAAATTCTATAAAAAAGAAAGGGTGTAAAGTAAACTTATGATATTTTATGACTTTATTATTTTGATTTGGAAATATACTTTCATTATTTGCATCTTTCTCAACAGCATCAAATATCTGTTTTTCAGTTAAATTTCCTATATTTCGAATTGTTAAAAGATCTTGTGCACTCATTAAATTCCACTTTACCAAAGGAATGACAATCTATAAAATAAAACAATTGTTACACATTAAATACTATAATTATAAAGTCCATATATCTGTTAGGGTGGCGCGAAATAAAGCCATAAAATGACATTATGGCTTTATTTCGCATTTGAATGCGAAATAAAGCCATATCATTTTCTAAAATTTTACGAAATAAAGCCATATAGTAAAATTGATACAAATTCTAGCTTAATAGTAAACAAAGTAAAAAAAAAATAGAAATTGATAATTAAGTGAAGTTATAAATGATAAATACAGGGTGTTTCGCTAATAACCTGCCATAGAACTAGGCGTTATTCTAGGGTTCAAAACAAACAAAAAATGCTTCTAGAGGTAGCGTCTATTCTCATCCGTTTGGGAGAAATCCAACACTAAAATGAAAAGAATGGTATAAGAATTCGGATACCTAATTCATTTAAAAAATTAATAAGTTCCTAATTTTTTTTAATACACTGTAATAAAACATGTTAAATAATATTATATTTTCATTAGGGGGCTGCCGCCGCCGAACCCCCGCTAACTGAATTATTGAAGCTAGATTTTGAATCCAACACTAAAATGAAAAGAATGGTATAAGAATTCGGATACCTAATTCATTCAAAAAATTAATAAGTTCCTAATTTTTTTTAATACACTGTAATAAAACATGTTAAATAATATTATATTTTCATTAGGGGGCTGCCGCCCCCGAACCCCCGCTAACTGAATTATTGAAGCTAGATTTTGAATCCAACACTAAAATGAAAAGAATGGTATAAGAATTCGGATACCTAATTCATTCAAAAAATTAATAAATTCCTAATTTTTTTTAATACACTGTAACAAAACATGTTAAATAATATTATATTTTCATTACGGGGGCTGCTGCCCCCGAACCCCCGCTAACTCAATTATTGAAGCTAGATTTTGAATCCAACACTAAAATGAAAAGAATGGTATAAGAATTCGGATACCTAATTCATTAAAAAAATTAATAAGTTTCTAATTTTTTTAATACACTGTAATAAAACATGTTAAATAATATTATATTTTCATAACGGGGGCTGTCGGCCCCGAACCCCCGCTAACTCAATTATTGAAACTAGATTTTGAATCTAACACTATAATGAAAAGAATGGTATGAGAATTCGGCATAGCTATTTCATACAAAAAATAATCAACCCTAATTAATAAATATAAATATTCTGGAAAAGGGGGCAATCCTGCTTTTGAATCTAGCTCCAAAATCCCTCCTAATTGAGAATCCCACATATACACATATATATAAATATTCTGGAAAAAGCGTAAAGCCCTGCTTTTGAATCCAACTAACAATCCCACATATACACATATATAAATATTCTGGAAAAAGCGGCAATCCTGCTTTTGAATCCAACTCTAAAATCCCTCCTAATTGAGAATCCTACATACACACATATATAAATATTCTGGAAAAAGCGTAAAACCCTGCTTTTGAAACCAACTCTATAACTCCTTCCTAACTATTTAAATAAAAGAGTTTGGAAAATTAAATTGCTTCTATTTTCACAAATAAAATTACATTTTTAAATGCGAAATAAAGCCATATGGCTTTATTTCGCAATTGAATGCGAATTAAAGCCATACGCGAAAAAATTGGCGATATGGCTTTATTTCACGGCGCCTCTGTTAGCATGAATTAGAATTCTATTTAATTAATTGAAAATATAAATAAATTCATTAAAGTAACGCACTTTAATTCATTTTTTTAATACTTAATTGTTATTATGTACCTCAATGTTTTGGTTTCCAGATTTACTCCATTCATTAAGAGCATTAAATATACAAATTTGGGAACAGACATCAAATGATTTCCTTTTTAGAATCTCTTCTAATGATTCTTTTGAAAATTTGTTAAATGATTCACTGTTTAATAATGTTTCAGCATTTTCATCAATTAATTCAAGACTTTTAATTTTAAGCTCTTTTAAGTCGTATATTCTAGCTACCTCGAAGAGTTGACAAATATTATCAATTGACAAAATTTGATTAAAATAATTTTCAAAATAAGATTTTAAATCAAATAGACAATATTTTTCTACTAAATCTATAACTTGGATTAATATTTCAAAATCGTTTATATTATAGAGCGTTATTTTCCCTGTATAAAAATATTCTAAAATTATTTGAAAAGGTTTCAATGGTGCTTCTATTATAAATTCTGTTTGATTTGGTTCATTTAAAGCTGTTGAAAAGAGTGTATGAAAATATTGGGAGCTTGCACCTGAAATTTAAATTAATTATAAGAACAAAAACGGGTTTTAAATACTGAAAATTTAAATTACCCATTATTAAACGGTGTGCAGGAAGTTTTTGGTTTTCAACACATAATGTAATATCAGAGTAATGCTCTGATAGATAAAATGATGAATATTTTTTTGCTACAAACTCTAAAATAATGAAATATTAAATTTTTGTATTTTAAAGTTATTACATAAGTACATACCAGTAAGATCTATTTCTGTAATTGGATTAGTCATTGTTCAAATAATTTTTTTTCGAAATGAATCAAGAACGCGTTGCATAAAACGTCCAAAGTAAAACTAAATTTTTTATTTTGCAACGCTTCAAACAAAATTATCAATTTCAAAGTTTGATTATCTAATCGAAATGTTATCTCTATTAAAGGTTTTTATTTATTATTTAGGTTTTTACCCTATCTTAAGCTTATAAGAAAAATATTAAAAAAACGAGGAAGAGTATAGTAGAGTAGACTGTGTCAACTCTGGGATACCCGTATGACCGTAACATATACATTATATCATCCGGTTAATTACTTTTGGCAAAATTTCAAACATTCAGCTTTATCAGGTGTAGAGTAATGCTCATATAAAAGAAGGAGTTGTATGGCAGCTACTCGAACCCTTTGCAGTAGACCAACCAAATTTTGCAGTAACTTTGGCCATTACACTAAACTATTTTTGGCAAAATTTCAGACACCCAGCTTCATTTGGTGTAGTGTAATCCTCATATAAAAAAAGGAGTTGTATGGCAGCTACTCGAACCCTCAGCAGTAGACCGACTAAATTTTGCAGTAACTTTGGCCATTATACTAAACTATTTTTTGCAAAATTTCAGACACCCAGCTTCATCAGGTGTAGTGTAAAGCTCATATAAAAGAAGGAGTTGTATGGCAGCTACTCGAACCCTCTGCAGTAGACAAACCAAATTTTGCAGTAACTTTGGCCATTATACTTAACTACTTTTGGCAAAATTTCAGACACGCAGCTTCCATAGGTATAGAGTAATGCTCATATAAAATTAGAAGTTGTATGGCAGGTACTCGAACCCGTGGACCAAAATGGCTGAATTTAAAACTCAATTCCGTTTTTTGCATAAAAACGAATTTGTGAAAATTTCATAATCCTAGCTCCTTTACTTTTTGAGTTATCGTGATGACGGACGGACAGACGGACGGACGGACGGACATACTTAGCTAAATCGATTTATTTTTCAAATCTGATCCGATCCATACACTTGAGTCTATATCTACCCCCCCTCCTTCTCTGCGTCACAAACGTAATGGCAAATTTATTATACCCTTGGACTATATAGTCATACGGGTATAATAAGCGTATGAAAAATAGTAGAATGAAGTTAAAATAAATATAAGGGGTATTCATGATTATCGAATTTATAGGTCAAATACATAAAACTGAGTTAGAGCCCAAGCCAAAGCCTGTTTAAGCCAAACTTTTGTATGAAAATACGAGTTGTGAGTTCAAGCACAGCTTTATTTATTCCAGTCATTATGTAACACAATTTAACGCGCAGGCGCATTTTGAATCTGCTCTTTTACGACATTTAGTTTAGTGATGTAATATTTTTAATACTAGTAACAACATTCTACAAGCAATCCTACACCTCAAATAGGTATAAAGGGTATATCATGTTTGGTAAGGTGCTTGTTACTACGAAAAAGAGGTATGTAAATTTAAACTCTTTAAATAACTACCCCGTGGAATTAATATGAGAAAAAGACCTCTTTTATAAAAAATTATTAAATTTAATTATAATGCGCCTGCGCGTTAAATTGTGTTACATTATAACTCAAATGCATAAAACTGTGCTTGAATTCACAACTCGCCTTTTCTTACAAAAGGTTTTTCTGAAAAAGCCTTTACCTTGGGCTCTAGCTCACATCAAATTTTATGTTTGAATTTTTTTATTTACTAAATTAGTTGGCTTTATCTTTTATTTCAATTAAAAGAGAACACCCATTTTAATATGAAAATACTAGATAATAATTATTTTTCGAATAATTCATAATCGCTCAATAACTCTTTATGACCCAGTACACGATCAGTAATAACTGCGCTGTATTCTGTTTTTGCAGGTAATTTGAACGTGTATGGTATTTACTGAGTCAATGTGCATTCTGACGGAGTGACTATGCATTCTGACTGTACAAAATCAGAAATAATTGATTTTTTTTTATTGTGCAATTCTTTTTGATTGAGAATGAACGTGTATGGCGAAATTGATCAGTTTTAGTACAAAATTGAGAGACAGAAATGGGAAAAAAAACGATAATGCAATTATAATTGCGAGTTCAGGCTCCATGTTTACTTAAGTAATGCGTGATACGAAATAGATATTGCACAATATGAATGAATGTGTATGAAGAACCTATGAATGCACAGTCAATATGATTGTGCAATTATAACTGAACGTGTATTGGGACCTTTATAAACTAGTTTATAGAATTTTTACTGAATGTTGTAAAATATTTTGTAAAAACCTATCAAAAACAGCTTGAATGGACTTTAATTTACTAGGGGGCAAGGAAAATAATAGTATGCATCTTATAATTTTCGGTATATATTTTTTTTTTTAAGCGCTAACTATTCAACTTTTAGGTTAATAAGCCTGTCTATACCATAGGTACACGTTGGAACAGGGGGTCATATTATATTCGTGTTATTAGAATTGGTCTTATTGAATACCACATACAATTTTAACATGAGATATGACTAACCTTATAATATGTACTAACCTTATAACATGTAGAAACGTCTTAGATTTTCAATATTTACAATTCTAATATTTTATATTTGAGTTATATGGTGTATATCTGTGAGTTATATTATTCAAATAAATTATTTGTCTATATTGTTATATTAATGTATTTTTTATTAAAGATAAATAATTATTAATTATTGATTATGCCGTTAATTAGAACCCAATGGCTAATGGTAGCTGAGTCGAGTCGATAACCAGATAAGTTTCTTCACTTTCACTAGAATTTAAACCCGGGTCATTCCACTGTGCCACTCAGCCGTTACTTTAATTATATGTTTTATTAAAAACCACTTTATTCCTTTTAGGACATTAAAATTATTATCAATTAATTATTTCATTTTAAAAATGCGCATATAATAAATTTTTAAATGTCTCGGATGGTAACCCTATTTTATTGTATCGTGAATTAATATAAAAAAAAACAACTACCGTAGAGTGCCGAATAGTATACCTCCCCAAATAGTGTACCAGTGGTATACTATTTTTAAAAAAGTGCTAAATATTATATCATGGTACACTAATTGGATTTCAACATAAAACTAAAAATTTTATGATTTTAGCATCTAATTAGTGTACCATGATATAATATTTAGCACTTTTTTAAGCAATTAAAAAAAAATGATTTGGTTGATATTTCTTCGTCAAGTGGTTTGAATTTTTAATTTGAATTGGTTTGAATCCAGTATAATATCGGTTTTTTCATAAATTGATGTTGACATCTATGAGCAGTTATTAAAAACAAGCATCCGATCCGACAGAGCAATTTCTTGCAAGTCAAATGTAACATAAATTGATGTTGACATCTATGAGCAGTTATTAAAAACAAGCATCCGATCCGACAGAGCAATTTCTTGCAAGTCAAATGTCAGAATTGATTAATAAACATAACAAATAAAAAAATATAAAATTTTGGTTTTGTGTTTTGTGTTTTTCAGCAGGTTGTTGTCGTTGTTGTGGGTCTTACTGATAAATTGGTAAATTGTTTTTGTGTATTTTTTAAAAATTAGATAGCTTATTATAACTTTTAATTGCAGTTCAACCATGTCACCAAAACAAAAACGAAAATCTATTACTACCGGAGAAAAATTGAAAATTGTGGCCCGAGCAAAGCGTGGTGAATCGCTAAATTTTTTACAAAAACAAACAGGTTATCAACGATCACAAATAAGAAAATGGATTTCTAAAGAAAATGATTTAATTCAATCAAAACGCAATCAGAAAAGAGTAAGGGGTGGTGGGCGAAAGCCTGCTTTTCCTGAAGTAGAAAAATTGGTAATTGAATGGTTTAAAAGCCAAAGAGATAAAAAACTGATCGTCAACTATAATATGTTTAGGAGGAAAGCGAAAACAATTTTCCAAAATATCGGGACCTCTACAACAATAAAAGATTTTTCATGCAGCAACAAATGGATCCGAGGAGTTTGCCGTCGAAATAAAATTACATCTAGAAAAATTACACACCAAAGCCAACAAGATAATTCTTCACCAATTGAAATTCGCAATAAAGTGAAAAAATATCTTTCAGCGATTAATCAAAAAAGTGTAAATATTCCGAAAAATTTAATATTTAATATGGATGAAACTCCATGTTATTTTGATATGACCTACGGCCGAACGCTTCATTTTCAGGGAGAAAAAACAGTAGATGGTTTAAATACAGGTCATTATAAAAATAGATTTACTGTCGTATTGTGTATTTCTGCAGCTGGTTCTGTTATACGAACGCAAATTATTTTAAAAGGTCTCAAAAAGATTCCAAATGTAATGTTGCCAAAAAATATTGATTTAGTAGTGAGTGATGGGGGTTCTATGACAACTGATTTAATGATAAAATGGATACAAAATTGTTATAGCCAACAATGCAATACTTTTAGACGCGAAAAATCTTTGCTGATTATGGATTCATATGGTTGTCATTTGAAAGACGTGATAATAGAAAACTTAAAAAAAAAGTGTCTTGCAGAGGTTATAATAATTCCACCAAAAACCACATCTTTTTTGCAACCACTAGATGTGTCGATCAATTATCCTTTTAAAAACGCTTTAAGAGCCGAATGGAACAATTGGCTAGCAGAAGCACCTGAAGAATATACAAATAAAGGTTATCGAAAAAAGCCAAGTTACCAAAATTTGGTGGATTTTACTGCAGCAGCGCTGAAAAAAATTTCTCCTGAAATCATAATGCGATCTTTTGAATGTTGTGGGATTGGGGAACGTGGAGCAGAAATTCCTTTATCCAAATTAAATAAAAGGTTAGAAGCAGTGTTAGCTTTTGACGAGGGATTACAACAGAGGTCTGGACAGAATCTGATCCTCGAAGAAGAGGAATGTGAAGAAAATCCTGACGATGAATATGAACTGCTATTTCAGGAAGAATTTCCCAGCGCTAGTACTGAAAAAATTTTATTGTCATCATCAAGTATTGAATATGATTCCAACTGTGACGATGAGTCGGATTAAAATATTAACAGATTCATGTCACCAAATTTAATTTGTTACCTACCTAATGCTATACTCTAAATTTTTTTATTAAAACTAGCTATTTAAGTTTTTGTTTGAATTAATTTTTAATTAAAAAAAGTTCCTATATTATTATTTATTTAGGAATAGGTACATATAATAATAATTAACCTACTTATAAAGTTTCTTGATACCAAATGAATTATATACCTGGTAAAATTATTTGCTTTGTTTAACTATAGTAAACCTATTATAATTTCTTTCTTGTTATTTTTTTTTGCAAATTAAATATAATACATTTTATATTACTGCACTACCTACTTGTTATTGTGTTTAATTTAATTAATTTGAATTTTTTCATTGAGTAATGAAAAAGTTTACTAGGTATATGGTATAGTCTTATCGTATACCAATTAGTATACCATGGTATAATATACCAATTAGTATACCATGGTATAATATACCAATTAGTATACCATGGTATAATAAACCAAATAGTGTACCTGGTATATTATTTGGATTTAAAGTTAAATCAAAATTTTGGCGTTTTCCATATAGTGTACCATGGTATTAAAATCAGCACTCTACGGTACATATTCTTCTTTTTTATAAATAGCAATCATCATATGTATGATATAAATATGTTAAACACACGATATATTCAGGATACCAGGATAACAATATACAAGGATAACTGAATACAATGAAACTTTATTTGGAAAGTTGTGTGTGAAAAAAATAAAGTATTAATATAGAAAAATGAGTACCAAAAAAAACCGTTTACCTCGCGATTTTTAGATGCGCTTAATGTTTTTCCCTCAGTAAAAAAATTAAAACATTCTATTTCATGTTTCCTTCTCTTTCTATTTCTAAATATTCATGTTTGTTGTGAATGAAAAACTTTTTTTTGTTATTCTTATTATTGGTAAATGTGGCCGAAGGCTTTTATACAACATATACACTTTTATTAAAAGAATTTCATTTCAGTTTGTTTTACTTTTTTTTTTTTTTATTTTTTTTTTTTGTTTTTTTTTTAAATTTGTTCTGATAACGTCAAGTTTGTTAGATTTATTACGTGTAAAATAAACCATTTCCCTCCCAAAAAAAAAACAAAAACAAAAAAAGAAATAGAAAAAAAAAAAAAACAACAAAACAAAGTTAAATAACCTCAGTGTGTAGTACATAAACATGAACATTATACTAGAGTTGTGGGCTTTTAGAACTTTCTCTATATTTTATATATGTATATATATATATATATATATGATTAAGAGTTATGTTTCTTGTTACTGTAAAGAAAACATCAAACGATACTATTCTACTTTATTAGAAATTAAGGTATTATTCAGTTGAAATGTGAAAGGGATATGCACATTGTATGTAGTAGTGTGAGATTATTAATCTTATATGATTTTAAAAAAAGGGAAATTACCTTGAATTGTAGATCTTTTTTCATTCTTAATTAATGCATAATATAATATAAATAATATATCAATTGATATTTGTATATTATCATTGTATCGTATATATATATGTATCAATATAGCTTAAGGTATTCTAGGTGTAATAAATTTTTAATAGAAATTTATATATTTTGAAGAAAAATTTCGCCACTCTATGTAACTGAGAGAATTATCTTAATAAAAGGAGATTTTGTACCTAATTTTGTCAAAAATTCTCAACCGGCTGTTGCAAATGAACCTAATATATAAAAATATATATTTTACAATATTAGTCGCAGTTAGTTTCTTAAGATATTTTCAAATTATTTTCTGAGGAAATACCGTTATCGAACAACAATGAGACATAAATATTTAAAATCAGTTAAAATCATATTGAGATGTCAGCTTCTTTCACTTCTAATGTCAAATATACAATTAAAAGATGACGTGTAATTGATGGCTCAAGAAAAACGTAATTGAAAAGTCAGCTAAGTTAAATTTCTCAAGATATATTAGAAAATCATTTTCAATTCAACACTCTCTTCTGTTTTAAGAGCTGTAGAAGTAAAACAAAATGAAGGTACCTTTGGCCAGTTAAACATTATCATAAAATTAAGAAGTATGACAGATCTTAGTTATATTTCTCAAAGAGGATACATGAAAAACAATAATATCAGGTCATTGTTTTTTTTTTAATGTCTGATTTTTATTGTTTTATTATTTTGTTTATATTCAAATATTCGAAACAAAGGTAATTTTCTAGGAAAATAAATTAAGATATAAGTAAAATATATATGTATATAAAAATTGGATTTTCAGAAATTTAAATAACTTACACATACATATTTGAGTTTTATAGTAAAATTCATATAGATCTATAAATATATATGCGGTAGAACAAAAGTTAAGGCGTAATATATTTTCAAATATTACAAAAATAGGTATAGGAAATTAGATTTATGACATTAAAACAGGGTTCTAATAAAGTAGTTAAGATGGTTAATTAAGAGTGTTCTTTCTATAACACTACTGTACTCATCAGTTGGCTGCAGACTGAAGTATTGTATGGTTAATTAAGAGTGTTCTTTCTATAACACTACTGTACTCATCAGTTGGCTGCAGACTGAAGTATTGTATTGCATAATATCTAGGCAGTTATACTAATTTAACTATGATTCATCTTTATATTTCCACCTTTTTTTTTGTAAATATCTGCCGTGAGTTATAAGAGTGAATGAAAATAAATTTTTATTTCCTTCATTTTTTTATCATAGATTTAATAACGACTCTGTGAAAAAATATAAATTTTCATATTGCCAACCTTAATCCTTACACCATTCATATTTAAAGTGCTTTTATTTTGTTAAAGTGCTCAATATCATGTTGATATAAAACTTATACAAAATACTGAATAAACAAGGGGCTAGTATGAAAAACCCAAATCACTTAATCTCTAATTACAAAATTCTAATATTAGAAATTTTCAATATTAATTTTCAAAATTAATTTTCTGATATATAAATATGTCAAAATTTTAAGAATTTTTCAATTTTTTATAGAAGTGTCAAAATTTAATACTTTTGTTGGAAACACTGTAAACGTTAACATACTATTATAGTATTGATTTTAGAGTTGGCTTTTTACAATATATTTTTGTATATATATATGTGTATGCGAGTTTCTAAAGTAGAAAGCTTTTATAATTGGATACTCAATATTATATGTTTTTTCCAGAATATGTATTTACATATGTATTATTTAAGAAGGATTTAGAGTCAGTAACAATATCAGGATTTTAAAAATTTGTTTAGCGGGGGTTTCGTCTTAAAAAGAGTAGTTTATAATAGCTCGAAAGCCAGCCATTGAAACTGTAAAAAAGCCGCATCAAAACTACACTCTTTTTGAACCAAACTTTAGGAAGGAAGTTTGGTTACAGGGATGGGAAACACAATCTTGTCTTTTATTATAATGGATATTTTTTTACAAAGTAAAGTCGTAAAGTTCATCCTTTGTTAAAAATTTTAAAATAAAATATAATAACTATAAAAAAATATTGCACTTTAATAATAAAATTGTTAATTAATATAATTTTTAAACTGTATATAAATATACTCAATAAGTATAGAGCATCATTTAAATAGGCTCAAATGATCATCTCCGTTTAGTTTATTAAGTTTTTTATTCGTAATTATATATATATACAATATAATAAAAACTTATGAAAAGTACTTATTATAAAGTACTTATTTTTTCACATTTTAATTAGAATTAAATGTTACAATTTCTTAAAGACTTTTTATTATTTTATTTTAATCATTATCAAGTACTCTTATACTATTGTCCTATTAATATTATATTGTTGGAAAAAAAAAAAAATAAGTAATTAAATCGCCACCATTAAAAACTCATTAGAAATGTTGCATTTTATTATTTTTCTAAACCATCAAGTGCTATGTTGAACAAATCAAATCAATTCGAATGAACACAAGTAATAAGAAAAAATGAAATAAATTCACTTCACTTCACTCAAGTTCAGAAAATAATTGTAAAGAAATCTAATGACACGTTGAATTTTCTAATACACGTTAACAAAATACATCTTAACGTATACTATTATAAAGAAGTTTATGTGTTTGTGAAGGGGCTACAACTACAGTGTACGATGATTATAATGAAGAAAGAAAAATAAATAAAATGATTCAATTAAAAACTTTTCATTTAAGTACTTAAATTTTGAAGTTCTAAATGTTGAAGATGATGATAATAATGATTTGAAAGTTGAAATAGAATTAAAAAGAAAAAAAAAAAAAATAAAAATGAAAGAAAGTATATTTTTAAGTACTTTAGCTTCTGTTGCAAAAAAAAAGATCATTAAGATTATCTTTTTTTCAATTTATATCTTTTTAATGTTAATGATTGCATAGTTTTAGGGTTGTGTTTTAATATGTTGATGCAACGAATGAATAAAAACATTTATCAATGCAAGTTCAATGAAAAACTTTAAAAATTAGAATGGAAATATATATGAGTTGGTACCAGATTCGGATTATTATTTATATTACTGCACTGAAAGGAATATTTAAAGTAAGAAGAAGCGAATTTAATTTGAATAGACAATTTTGATAGAACGGATTCGTAATCATTATTAAAGATTTCGAAATACTTCAGAAAATTCTCATGATTGCCATAAATAATTGTAGCAAATATTTTGGTGTAATGAGGATTACAAATAAGAATTCGAAATTGAAATGGCGAAAAGTGCACTTATTAAATAAAAAATGTGTTTTGCGACAAAGAAGAACACGTTTTATGAAATACTATGTATGTTCCGTTTTGTCGGCTTGGATATAGAAAACTCCCCATATATATAAAATGGAAACCATTAATATGTTCCGCTATAAGAGAACAGTGAGGGTTACGTGCATAGATCGTGTCAAAAATATTGAAGTTCTTCCAAGAATAAATAACTGCTGGAAGCTTCTTATTAATATAAAAAGAAGAAAGTATATGTTATTTTGGACATGTGATGCTAGGGCAAAAGGTTACGTAACGTTAGAATCAGGACATGTGTACTAAATATTGATGATTTTGAACACATAGCGATGGATCGAAAAGAATGCAGAAGCATTTTTTCAACAATTTAACCTTGCTTCCAGGACATATGACCACTAACATTCAGTAGTGGATAGGCATCATAGAGAACAAGAGCATTACATTAAAATAAAACTTTGCTGACGGACAGAGTTCCTGAGTATTTTGTGCTTCTGAAGAAGATTTGATATATCCAAAGCCATAACTCTATATACCGTTATAGTGAATGAGCTATATGTAAAGCTATGGAAATTTTAAAATATAGCTGAAGAACTTATACTTAAATTAACGTTTGGAAAAGAATATTAAGTTAAAGTTAAAATAACAAGGGAATCTTCCTAAACTTTGTCAATGCTTACTTTAGATATTTGTAAGTTAATGTGGAAATTTAGTATAACCTTGGTCCTGAACTTATTCTCTACCATATTTATGCTTTTCTACCATTAACGGTGGAATTTTAGCAATTAGATTGTATTTAAAAATTTCTTATATTGCATACTTATTATACCCGTATGACTATTAGTCAAAAGGGTATACTAAATTTGCAATTACATTTGTGGCGCAGAGAAGGAGGGTGGGTAGATAAGGACTCAAGTGTATGGATCGGATTAGAATCAAAAAATAAATCGATTTAGCTATGTCCGTCCGTCTGCCCGATAACTCAAAAAATAAAGGAGCTAGGATTTTGAAATTTTCACAAATTCGTTTTTATGCAATAACCGTCATCGTTATTTAATAGAGCATTGCTCTATACCTATGGAAGCTGGAAGCCTGAAATTTTGCCAAAAATAATTTGATGTAATGGCCAAAATTACCTCAAAATTTGGTTAGTTTGCTGCAGAGGGTTCGAGTAGCTGCCATATAACTCCTTCTTCTTTTATATGAGCCTTACACTACACCTAATGAAGCTGGGTTTCTAAAATTTTGCTAAAAATAGTTAAGTGTAATGGCCATAGTTACTGCAAAATTTGGTTGGTCTACTACAGAGGGTTCGAGTGGTTGCCATACAACTCCTTCTTTTATATGAGCATTACTCTCTACGTAATGAAGCTAGATGTCTGAAATTTTGCTAAAAATTGCTTAGTGTAATGGCCGTAGTTACGGCAAAATATGGGTGATCTCTTGGAGGGGGTTCGTGTAGCTGCCATACAGCTCCTTCTTTTATATTAGCATTACATTACACCTACAATCGGATGATATAATGTTTATATTACGGTAATACGGGTATCCCATAATTAACACAGTCTACTCTACCACACTCTTCCTCGGTTTTCCGTAATATTATTGAATGTCGAATAGGAATGACTTTAATAGAAAAGACTTAAATAGAAGTTACTTTAATAGGAAGCGCCTTCTTTCAGAAACAGGCTTCTATACAAGCTTTTGTAATTACTTAATAACCTTTAGACTTAATTGTCATTAATTTAATTTAATTTTTAGCATGTTCTTCAACCCGTTGTTATTAACTACTATAAAGGAAAGTCATTTGATTATAAAAAAAAAAAAATTTTACTTAAATAAACTTATGATGATAATAAAAAAGTCATATTAGTTATAGTATAATAATATTTTTTATTTGAAACTTTGTTACGTCCATTTGTGGTATTATTCAGAATTTTTTTTTTTTTTTTTTTTTTGCATTGTGCATTAAAATTATTTCATTTAATTAATAATTTTCATTACGTAAGACTCTGCTCGAAGCACAAGTGCATACGGTTGCTTTTTAAAAATAAAAACAAAAAAAAACAATATAACACAAATAATTTCAAATTAAATTCAAAATCACTATATTATTTACAACAACAAAACCAGACTTATAAAAATAAAATAAAAAAATAACGGGAATTATTTCTACACTTTAATAATAAACAAGTATATTTATCAAAATTTTTAACCAAAACATTATAAAGTAAATTACAGTGCTTAGCAGTAGTATTAAAAAATTAAAAATAAAATATAAAATAAAATTCTTTATTTCAAGAGTAATAGAACAAATATATTTATACATTTATAATAACTCAAAACTAAAAAATGGGGTTGGAAGCTCCCCCCCACAAGGGGGCTTCTCAATCAAAATCAATTTCTTTTTCGGATCCAAGAGGATTACTAGATTTGTCAAGAACTCTAGTAAATAAAAGTCAATGTGAGAAATTTTTAGTAATGAGAAGAATAGATGAAAATAAAGATATGAGCAAAGTGTCACCAATACTTTTGAAAAATATTATTAAATCCGTTGCAGGAGAAGTGGATAGATGTACCAAACTTCGGGATGGTACTGTATTAATAAAAACAAAAAACTTATCGCAAGCTGAAAAAATTATACAAATCAAAAAATTAGATGAAACAATAAATGTTAAAGTTGAAGAGCACAAAAATCTTAATGAATCGAAAGGTGTTGTCTTCTGCCTAGACCTAAGATATGCTACTGATGAGGAAATTAAAGAAGATATGAGAGAACAGAAAGTGGTTGCAATAAAACGTTTCAAAAAGAAAACTGAAAATGGAGAGGAAGAAACAGGGTTGTTTTTGTTCACTTTTGGTACCACAGATTTACCAAATACTGTATATATTTGTTTCCAAAAGTATGATGTAAGAGCTTATGTACCCCCGCCTCTTAGGTGCTTCAATTGTTTTAAATATAATCACCTAACTATAAATTGCAAGAAAGAAACAAAAACTTGCCCAAACTGCGGTCAAGATCAACATTTGAAAGACATAAAAGAAGAATGTAAAAATCCCAAGAAATGTGTAAACTGTCAAGAGGATCATAATGCCCTTGATAGAAATTGTCCTCGAAACTTAAAAGAGAGAGAAATAAAATCAATTCAAGTCAAAGAAAAAGTAGATATTAAGGAAGCTATTCGAAGGTTTAGGATAAGAAATCCATTAACATCAACTTTTTCCAGTATTCTGAGTACAAACAAACAATGCGGTTGTAAGTGTAGCTGTGGAGAAGAAAGTCAATCCATGAAAGCACCTAGTATTAGCAGAACTGATACTCCTAGTACCAGCAAATTATTAAATGATGTAACTTATAACTCCCTCAACAATGTAAGTACAAATAGTTTATATCAAATAAAGCAATTAGATAATAATAAAATTTTGTTTTCAAAAAATATAACAAAAAAACAAAAAAGAGAATTAAAAAAACAAGAAAAAAAAATTAAAAAGAAACAAAAAACTGATTTAAATTTACAAAATTCAGAAATTAGTGTTAGTGATGACGAATCGTCATTAGATCAAATGGAAATTCATGAATAGTATTGTTCAATGGAACTGTGATAGTTTCTATTCACATATAAATGAGTTTAATTTATTAAAACAAAAATATGATCCAATGGTCTTTTGTTTACAAGAAACCAAATTTAAATTCGAACATATCCCAAAACTAAAATATTATAATTCGTTTTTTAAAAATGTTCTTTCTGACACTGTAGCACACGGTGGCGTAGTTACCTTCGCTAATAAAAAAATCAGTAGTGAACATGTACCGTTAAATACCACACTACAAGCCGTAGCCGTTAGAATATTTACTCCAGTTAAATTTATAATATGCAATTTATATTTCCCGCCTAATCAAAATATAACACAACATGAATTAGAACATTTACTAAATCAATTGGACTGCCCTTTTTTAATTATGGGAGATTTTAACTCCCATAGCTACTTATGGGGGTCTAATAAAAGTGATAAAAAAGGTAAAATTATAGAAGATATTATTAACAGTCATAATCTTGTACTTTTTAATAATGGTAGTCAAACACACTTATCTTTTTCTCATAAAACCTTTAGTGCAATTGATGTCACTATAGGTAGCCCTATATTGTATAATTATTTTGACTGGCAAACCGACCAAGACTTATATGGCAGTGACCATTATCCAATTATAATGAATGTTATTGGTTTTGACAATTCTTTTGGATGTAGAGATAGATGGAATATAAAATCGGCAAATTGGTCAAAGTTTAATAAAGAACTAGATTTTAGGAAGGTTAATTTTAAAGATATTAATAACTACGAAAATCATATCACAACAAGTATTTTGAGGGCAGCGCAAAAAAGTATTGAAATAAAAAATCACAGTAATCTTAAAAAAAAGGTACCATGGTGGAATAAAGAAATAGATAATAGTATTAAAAATAGAAAAAAATATCTTAGGAGATACAAAAGAACAGGTGACCTTATTGATTTTAAAAGCTTCTTGAAATATAAATATGAAAGCAGGAGATTGATCCGTGACAGTCGCAAGAAATCTTGGGAAAGTTTTGTTGGATCAATAAATAGCAACACATCTCCTTCACTCGTTTTCAATCAAATTAGGCGAATAAATGGTAAACAAAAACAACCAGGAATAACTGCGATATTTCAGAACGAAAAAATAATAACAAATAAGAATGAAATAGTTAACAGTATGATGGAATTCTTTAGTCAAATGTCGAGTTCTGAAAATTACAATGGAAATTTCAGATCATTTAAGGTAAATAATGAAAAAACTCCAATTAATATTGGTCTAGATTCCTCCCAACATTTTAATAAAATTTTCAGTTTAACTGAATTAGAAAATGCGCTTAAAGATTGTTCAGGAAGTTCACCTGGGCCAGATAACCTACATTATGAAATGTTTAAGCAGCTTGATATTGGACATAAGAAAGAACTTCTCAAATTCTACAATCAGATATTCCTTTCTGGACATTTCCCAAACAATTGGAGAAAAGCCTTTATGATCCCTATACAAAAAAAAGGACTTGATCCCAAATACCCCAGAAACTATCGCCCAATATCGTTGACAAATTGCTCTTGCAAAATTTTAGAACGAATGGTATCAAAGAGATTAACTTGGTTTTTAGAAAAGAATAACAACTTCTCAATTTACCAATCCGCTTTTCGAAAACATCGAGGAACACTAGATAATCTGTCTTATTTGGAATCTCAAATAATGACTGGATTTTGCCATAATAAACACACCTTATCTATCTTTTTCGATTTAGAAAAAGCTTTTGATATGGTGTGGAAGAAACTTGTCATTACAGAACTTATACAATTAGGTATCAGAGGAAATATTTTAAAATTTATAGATAACTTCCTCGCAAATAGAAAAGCACAAGTATTAATTGGAAGAACATTATCCTATGAAAAAGAACTTGAAAATGGAATTCCCCAGGGATCCGTCCTGAGTGTTGTTCTGTTTAATGTTGCAATTAATACTATAACGAAAATAATCCCAAAAAATGTTCAGTATTTACTTTATGCTGATGACCTTATCATCTTTACCACTGGTAAAAGTTTGAAAAAAATGCAAGCAAAATTACAAAAATGTTTGAATCAGCTTTTAAAATGGACAAATAAAACAGGCTTTAAATTTTCTGAAAATAAAACTGTTGCTCTGCTATTCTCGAGGAAAAAGAAAAATTTATATTACCCTGACCTCCAGTTGGGTGGTAAAAAACTTTCATATGTAGATAAAACTAAATTTTTAGGTTTAACTTTCGATAAGAAGCTGAATTGGAAGGAACATATTAAAAATATTAAGGCAAAGGCCACCAAAAATATAAATCTCTTAAAAATACTTTCTAACAGCAATTTTGGATCGGATAGGAATCTATTACTGAGACTTCTAAACCTCATCATACTTCCTATACTGGATTATGGATGTTTTATTTATGATGTAGCTAACAAAACATCAATTTCCTCTTTAAATGCAGTACAAAACTTAGGAATCCGCATAGCTACAGGCGCTTTTCGTACGAGTCCTGCGGTAAGTTTATGTGCAGAAGCTGAGCAAATTCCTCTTGATCTCAGACGAAAAAAATACCAACTTAAATATGGACTAAAAGTAAAATCTATGGAATATCACCCACTTCATGAGTTTTTAAAAAATAATGAACTTTATGATAAAATAAAAAACAAAAATAGAAATGTCCAACCAGTTTTTTCTCGAATCCGTACAACTATTAATAGCATAATCTCAAATGAATACGAAATCGAACTACAAAAAAGCCCAAAAAATCCTCCATGGCTAATTAAGCCCGTTAAAATAGATCTTTCTCTCACAAAATTTAAAAAAGAAAACACAAATGCAATTGTATTTAGAAAATCTTTTAGATATTTGATATGTACCAAATATAAAAATCACTATCAGCTGTTTACGGATGGATCAAAAATTGAGGACCAAACTGGTTGTGCATTTACTTCAACTAATATGAAACAGAAAATTAAGCTCCCCAAACATACAAGTATATATACTGCCGAAATGTATGCCTTATACAAGGCAATTGTTTCTATAAATAATAATTTTCTATCGAAAAATGTGATAATCTGTACAGATTCGCTAAGTTCTCTGCAAGCATTGAGAAGTATATCTCCAAAGCACCCTCTAGCCCAAAAAATTATTGATGAACTATTTAAAACAAAAAATAATATTACATTTTTATGGATTCCTGGCCACGTCGGAATTTCTGGAAATGAAGAAGCTGATTCACTAGCAAAACAAGCATTAAATGAACACGAACCTATTGACTCTGACTTTAAAATAATTCTTTCAGATTATAAACAGAAAATAAATGAATTGATTAAAGAAGAATATAAAAGTTTTTGGGAAAATATTAATAATAAGCTGAAAACTGTAAAACCACAAATTGATAAATGGAAAACTTTAGACAGCGTCACGCGAAGGGAATCTATCATCCTAACCAGGCTTCGAATAGGTCATACAAAATTTACGCATAGCTATTTATTTTTTAGGGACAGCCCTCAACCAAACTGTGAATGTAATATTGACACACCCATTTCTATTAGACATATCTTCACAGACTGTTCACTATATTCAAGAGAAAGAAGTATGTTTCATATCAATTTTGACTCATTATCTGATGATAATCCCATTTCTAACAATAATATCATGAATTTCCTCAAAAAAACTAGATTATATGACAAAATATAAATTCATATTATTACTATTATTAATATTATGTTTTTTTATATTCCCAAATCATAAATTATCTAATAATCAATCAATTAATAATAATTTGTAATTGTTTTTAAATAGTTTTTATATGATCATTTATAACAAATCAATGAAAATAAGAAAAAAGAATTTATGTTTATTATATATTTATTTTCTGAATATTTTATTATTTTAATTTTTTTTTTTTTTTTTTTTTTTTTTTAAAAGAATAAATATATTTATGTTAATTATTCTAAAAAATTTTAAAAATATAGCATTTAAGAAAAATTTTGTAAAAATACTATTCAAGAAATGTTAATACCTTGCTTATTAAACCTTTTTTTTTTTTTTTTTTTTTTTTTTTTTTTTTTTTAATAATAAATTAATTTTCTGTTCATATTCTAAAATCAAGTATCTAAAAATTAATCAATTAATAATAATTTTGTAATTGTTTATAAATAGTTTTTATATGAACATATTCATTTATAACAAATCAATGAAAATAACAAAAAATTTTTATGTTTATTATATATTTATTTTATGAATATTTTATTATTTTAATTTTTTTTTTGAAAAAAAGAATAAATATATTTATGTTAATTATTGTAATAAATTTAAAAAATATAGTATCTAAGAATAATTATTTAAAAATACTATTTAAAAAAATGTTAATACTGGGCTTATAAAACCTTCTTGTGTTGAAAGTCCAAAAAAAAAAAAATTTTAAATAAATAAATTAATAATTTTATTATGTAAAAATGTAATTCTGATATTAATTTTGTGATAAACGCGATAGTCATAAAAAATGCCCTTTTAAAATATGGTTAATAAATTATAAATGTTAGTAAATAATAAACAAATCTCAATAGTATATAGAATAAAAAAGGGCGCCGTGAAATAACGCCATACGAAATAAAGCCATAATGTCTTTATTTCGCTATTGAATGAGAAATAAAGCCATACCGCACCTGTTTTTCGCGTATGGCTTTATTTCCAATTCAAATGCGAAATAAAACCATATCATTTTAATAAATAAATAAAAATAGAAATTGATAAATTAGTGTAATTAGCAAGTTTCTAATTTTTTTAACAAACTGAAAAAAAATATGTTAAAAAATATTATATTCTTATTACGAAGGCTGTCATCGCCGGAGCTTAATGAATTATTGAAGCTAGATTTTATCCGAGAAATAATACCAATCAGTATCTCACACACGCACATGTAATAAATATTCTGTAAAAGGGAGCATTCCCAATTTTGAATCCCACTCTAAATTCCTCTTAATTAAGAATGTCACATATATACATATATATATAAATATAAATATCCTGGAAAAAGCGTATAACATTTATTTTGAATCCAATTCTAAAACTCCTTCCTAACTATTTCAATAACAAAGAGATTAAAATAGTGGAAGCCGCCGCTTCTCAACTCCCATATATTGAAATATTAAACATATATTGAAATATTGATATTAAACTAAAATACCGAATTTGTAACCAATATTGTAAAAACAAACCCCAAAAATTCTAGGGAATATAATATTTAAACACTAAACTAGTGAGTTTGGATTTTTTTTTCGGATCTTGAGCGTAATCCGTTGGTTTCAAAATTTGGGTTTTAATAATTTGTTTAACGGGGTTTAGCGGTGGCAGATCCCACTATCTTAAAAATTTTGTAGCAAAAATATTTATATAAGAATAATAATCAGAAGAATTTTAGAGCTAATTTCAAAAGCAGGGAAATTCGCCTTTTACAGAATATTTATATATACGTGATATATGAGATTCTGTATATGTGTATATGTCAGATTCTTAATTAGGAGGGTTTTTGGAGTTGGATTCAAAATCAGGGTTACCGCTTTTTCCAGAAAATGTATACCTATATATTAAATTTTAAAAGATGTTTTTTTTTAGAATTTTTTTTGGAATTTTTATTTATAATTATTTTTGTTTGGAAAATAAAATTGCTGTGATTTTCACAAATAAAATTACATTTTTAAAAAGGTAATAAAACCATATGGCTTTAATTCGCAATTATATGCGAAAAAAAACCATACGCGAAACAATTGACGATATGGCTTTATTTCTCATTCAATAGCAAAATAAAGCCATTATGTCTTTATTTTGTCTGGCGTTATTTCACGGCACTTAAAAAACTATAAATTTAATAATGAAACACTCTAAGGACCTAACCTTTTAAATATTTAAACTTAATTTATAAAATTTTTCCATATAAATAGCTATTTTGACACGAAGTTTCAGTTTTTGACTTAATGAATTTTATGAAAAAAACGTAAGTATAACAACTTTTGGACGCAGAGCCATTTAAATTTAATCAAGCTTAACCAAATAGTATAAAGCGAAATTGGCAAAATTTTAGACTCCCAGCTTTGTTAAATATGGACCAATGTTCAGATTTAACAAAGCTGGGAGTCAGTTTTTTTTTTTTTAATTTTGTTCCGGACAGAATAAAAAACAATTTTGATCGGAGCAAATTGAACAAAAAATAAATTTTTTTTTGGATCAATTCCGATTCAAAATTGAAATAATGTTCCTGTTGTGGTATTTTGAGAGTCAACGACTGTAGCACACATATAAAAGTCGAAAAAATTTAGAAAAGTGACAATTTATTTTTAAAGGCTTATTTGTTGGGGTGGGTTTAAGAGTCGAACTTTTTCAATTATTCTTGCTGTCTTTAGGTTCTGTTAAGATATTGAGGATTACCTTTTTTTAAATTATGTTAGTTCGGCTAATAGATTCCAAGGAATAAGGACTTTGGTTTTTTGTTTTTTAATTTAAAATATGAAAAAGGTTAAGAACTTTATTTTCATTGGAACTCTGTGGTCTTTAGGATTAAAGTGCCAAAAGTAAATTTAAAAATTTATTTTGAATTATGGTCCGAATGATATTTTAAATAGGAATTTTATTTTTATCTCGTTTCGTTCCGGAACTCTGTAAAAAACCTTAAGATTGGTTCTTCATCATACGAGTGCAATTTAATATTAATTATTAATATTTCACCATCGTTTTCTTAAATTCATATTTGGATTTTTAGAAATGTCAAATATTTAAAAATTTTTTATTAGAAATGAATATAAACTTCCTTTTCACAATACTTAATATGATTTGTATAATATTATTTATTTATATTTCTATAAATTTTAATTAATTTATTAATAAGTTAATAAAATTTAATAGCAACCCCCGGTTTCCCTGTCATTTTAATTGACATAGCAACGATAACAACAATATTTAACAAAACTAATCATAAATTATTATTATATTCAGTTTATAATTTTTAATATTTAATAGTGTTTAACTTTTACCTCACTCTTCTATTAAAACCTATTAAAATAATGCGACATCGAATTGCATGAGCATTTACTGTTATTAATGTATCCTGTAAACATTTTTTATTTTTTTAATTTTTACCAATAACTCAATGTTTAAGTAAACAATTTTATAAACTTAAACTATATTTTAAACGGCAATCCTCATTAATTTATTTTGTTGATAAAAAATTAGTTTTCGAAAATATTTCTCCCACATGCTAACAAAATTAATTTTATATCCAATACATATAAAAAAAAAATGTTAAATCCTGATAAAATAAAAAACAAAACAACAAAATTATATCCTTTTAAAATTTCCTATTAAATACCACGACAATTAAATGCAATGAAAAATTAAATGTAATTTATATTCCATAGTTCTGGAAAAAACAAATTTGATATTAAACAAAATTTTATGTCAGTTTCGTAATTGCATGGAATCAAAAAATTGCAGGGTGCTTCGGTTTCAAGTTTAAAAGCTTTTTTTAATTTTAATTTTAAGTTTATTTCAATGTAGGTTTCAAACACTAGTCTAACATAATAGGAGTGCAAATTGCATCTAGGGGAATCTAAAAAATACAACGTTCTATAAAGAAGTGATCAAGGTACAAAGGGACTTGATGAAGCAAAAGTAGTCGAAAGGTGTAATTAAATGCTTAACCGTTTGTCGAGTGTTATTTTTTTGCTATTACTAAATCTTTTCGTTTATTACATTGGCTGAAAGACGAATCCGTCAGAACAGTACACAAAAGCATTCAAAAATTTTAACAACGAACAGGACCTTTTAATTTTCACGAAGTTCTTTTTTGTTTTATGTCTCATAAAGCAATTGGTTAACAATAAAACCCTCATATCCCTTACACTAAATTTTCGTTTGATCTGGCCTATGTTTACTGGGAGTAAAATGATTAAAGTATAATTAATCGATTTTTCTCCCCTGTAAACACACATTGGGCGATTTATTTTAAAAGAATTGTACTGGGAGCTTTATTTACCAGTAAGTGCTTAATTGCAAGAGAAAAATGTGGCCCGATTTCGCTATCAGCCTTAAATCAACAAGGAACAGTGTATTATGATTTTGTAATTGATCAGCGACAATCTGCTCTCCTATTCTCCGTACAGTAAATTCAATAGTTCTGTGTTTAGAGTTCATTTAAATAAACATATCGACACGTCATTATGTCCGTTTAAATGAACACGTTGTAATTGCAGGTTAATAATAAAAAAATTGTGTAAAAAATAGGAAGTAAGAAAATTAGAAGCATTTAAAATTAATTATTCAAGTTGGTCCAACCTGCACAAAGTTATCGTTAAATTTAATTTGATAGTTTTAACGGCCTTCTTGATCGTTTTGATAATGATTTATCGAAAAGTTTCAAAAACTATTAAAGTTCGAATTTTCCAACCGTATTTTCTTTAATTTCTTTTTTTATTTTCTACAACTTTTCCTATAAATTTGGCGGCTAATAAAAATGCACATGTTAAATCAGCAAAAATTGATATTATAAAAGTAGCTACACCAATTCAAACTAGCTTGGGTGGTAATAGTCAATTACAGTCAACATCTTATAGACCCGTCAATACTCGTGTTTTAATGGCACCCGGAATAATAGTTCCTGGTACAATGATAAAACAAATTAACACAGCACAAGTAGACAATTCCAACCATCCCAACTAATTAAATAAAGAACAATTCCAACTACTTAAATAAAGAAAAAATTTAAGTGGGAACTGGAAATGGTATAGCTGAAATTACTGCTATACCAGCGAGGACAATTTTTCAAACTTCTATAACTCAATAACTGTAATCTGTTGTATAATCCAACAACATATATTCTAAGCTTTGGAGTAAATACAGTCACAATACAAACAACGCAGCTTATGGTAGCTCCGATTAGTAAAATTAAACTTCAAATATTTTTATAATGACAATTAGAAGGACAATTAAAACTTTCTTAAATAGTGACTATTAAAAAAAATATTGCTTTCACTAAATGACAGGGATAAATAATAAAAAAAACTTAACGACAATTTATTTATTTTTTTATATACTCATATATATATTGTTACTTAAATTTTTATTTATTATATACTTTTAAATGAACTTGCCTGTGTCTATGGCTTTATTTTTCATTCTGTCAGTTAGTGATACATTTATATTAAAAATCTGACCACAAATTTATAAGAATTGTATGGTTCAGTGGTTAGCAAATTTACTTTTATACTAAAACACTTTTAAATGCAAAAGAATTACCATCAATTTTTGGTTAATGAAAATTTTCAACATTTTAAGGTCAAAAGTTTTCAAACATTAAAAGAACTGTTTCTTATACCAGCAATTTACTTTTATATTAACACAGTAACAAATTCCCAAGATCTACCTTCAATTTTTTATTTTCTACATTTTAGGGGGCTAGTACTACTTTAATAAAAGTATATATTGAAAAAAATATTTGTTTTTATTTTATTTTATTTACATTTTCTTTATGTCATTTATTTTCAAACAATATCGTTTTCACTTTTTTTTTTTTTTTTTTTCTTCAAGTGCACTTTTCATTCAAAAAAAAAAAAAAGGACATATTGGATACATATTGAATTTGTTGTTGTACTCTGATTTTATATTAAAACTCAAACTAATGCCAAAAGTCACGCGATTTCCAATTTTTTTTTTTAATTCTATCTCTTTCTATTATTCTATTAACAGTTATATATTGTTGCACTATAATATTAATTTTGTGCAATAAACAAAAAGTTACTTTTTAAAAACCAATTATGTCCTGTTTTTATTTTTCTTATTTTTTTATTGTTTTTTTTTTTTTATCAGGAATAAATTGTCCTGAATTAAACTGGAAAAAAAATATGGTGTATATTTTATTTTAAGTAAATGCTATTTATACCGTTAATATTGTGATTTAATGGAAAACAATAAAGGACAGGAGATAATCATATTTCATTCGGTTGTTTCTTATTGCCATCTCTTTCGCTCTTTCCCGTTTGACATTTTTTTGCAATTTTTGCTTGTTCTTATTTTAACTTTTTAGTAAAGGTAATTTTATTAAGTGAAATCACTTTTAATGAGAAGTTGAGTGAACCCTTGGAGTGGGACGTTGAAAAAGGTGGTGTTTTATTAATTGAAAATAATTATTTTAAGGACGTTGTTTTTGTTTTTTTTTTTGGATTTTTATTTCTGATAAAACTGTGCTTCCAAATGAAATACAAAAATATAAAAAAAAAAAAAAATTTAAACACAAAATTAATTGAAAAATATATTTTTTAGTCGATCCCTAATATCGAAAGTTTCCATTTTGAAAAAAAAATTTTTGAAAAATAAAAATGATTTTAAATAGTTATTTTTCAATATTCAGGCAAAATAGATGAGGTGAAATATAATATAAAAAATATTTTTTGGGTATTAGAAACAATAAAATATGTAAAGTATAAGTGGGGAAGGTAATGGAGCGATGTCTTTGTTTAATTTTAATATTGAATACAAATAGAGAAATTTAGTTTGATTTTAATGTTGGTTAAAGTGGTATAGTTCAAATACTGAAAAGTGTTGCGAGCGGTATAAATAAACAGAGGTTGTATGTTTTAAAGTCCGAATGCAATGGAATGATGTATAATACAATTAGCGACTGATTTGGTTTGTTGAACGTATGCTAATTTTGTCTTCAACTTTATAATAAGATTTTACCTATAGGGTTCCCATTATTATTATTATTATTGTTATAATTATTAAGTGCACCCTACGAGCCTCTATGCTTAAACCTTATCAGGAGGTATTGTTTCGTATATGGAGGCTATGCGGCTGAAATACCAGAAGAACAAAGATAAAAAGCTTTTAATGCATTTTTGATATTTATTTGTTGTTTAACCACTTTGAATTCTTTGATCTTGCTTTACTTTCCCATTTTCAAAGCAGTTGAGTTGAGAACACTGAGCAGTATCTTTCCAAAAATTTCATCCAAAATTTTGCAGAAATGCTTGCTCTTCTATTTTATTCAACGATTTGAATTTGCGAACTTTTATAGTTTTGGACATTTCAAAGATATGAACTCTGGTTATAGAAATCATTAAAGAAACTTTACCTTGAGGAATATAAAAATTTACAAATGAGCTGATCATATTACCTTTAATTACCGGTTTTTTATTTTAATAATTCAAAATTCAAAAATTTGTATGCCACTCCAAACTTGTATACGGCTATGAAACATGGAAGCTAACCACCAATAACACCAAAAAGTTGCAGACGTGTATAAACCGTTGTTTACGCCGCATCTTAAGAGTTTGTTGGCCGCAAATCATTAGCAACACACACCTGTGGCGAAAAACAAACCAAAAGATGATTGAAGTCGAGATCCGAAAGAGAAAATGTTTTGAGTGGAATCCAGGAAAACATGTAGCAGTTCTGTTTTGAAAGAAGCAGAAGCGCAACGCAAAACGTGGTTACAGCTAAAAGGAATTGCTAAGGATAGTGAAAGGTGGACGGGATTTATTGACGCTCTTTGCCCCACTTGGGGTTCTAGGATGCAGTAAGCCACTCCAAAATGGAGCATTAAAAATTTCAAACTTTGAAGTGCATCCATTTAGAATATTTTACTAACATCATATCGACAAAATTTGTTCGTCTTTGTTTAGCCATAACTTGGAGTATTAATATTAAATATAAAGTTCACTCTATAAACAAATTAAAATACAGACCTGTTCAACTTTAATCACCACTTATTTTTAATAATAACACAAAATATCGAGTCACAATTAATAATATTGCATTCTTATATTTTATTTTTATTGTCAAAGTTTATTAAAGACAGAACAAGTTAATTTTCTTCAAAAATTTTTATGCATTACGTCTAATTGGTTGCTTACAAGAAAATCGATCAAGCATGAAAGTCCAATTTCATTTCCATATGTCAAGCATTGATATGTGAGCTATATACATATAAATATAATTACTATTAGCGTGCATATGGTGCGTTTTAAAAATTTTCCTTTATGATTTTTTAATTTTAAGTTTTCCACATGACAATTTTCTTATACAAAATTTATACCACTTTCATCAAAATTTAATATATAATTCTAGCACGAATTGAAATCGTTATATTATATAAGTGAGTGAGAAAGGAACTAGGTATTCAGGAGAAACAAATTCTTTCACAACATTTTCTGCATTAATTATAATTGTAATGAAAGAGAAAAAAAAAAATAGAAATTTGCATTTGATTACTTATTTATAAGTCATAAAATATCCATTCAGTCATCAGATTGTGTTGTATCGTAAAGGTTTGGATATCCGTGGTAGTTTTATGACATTTTTGATTATAGCTTTATTAAAAATTTTCTATTACAGTACTTTTCTTTGGAGTCATGACAAAAGACCCTGCGAAAGAAGACCCAGGAGTGTTATTTTTCATAGTAATCACGAAATAAGTCCACGGGATGTTATTTATCTGTCAATCTATTCTCCAATCTCTTGAAAATAAAGCACTTGGTAATTACTTATATAAATCTCTCATGATATTCTGGAACGATCTTAGATCTAGATTTGAAGACAGTGCAGACATTCTTATTTTTCAGAGAGGTCTTAGAGAGATTCTGGAAGGATCTTAAACCAAAGATTAAAAAACAAGGTTGACATATTCTCCTTTTCCATTATTTTGAATGCAACTTTAAAATTTCACCTAATTCAAAACATCACCTATACATATAAAATTAATTTGTAAAAGAGCGATAGATACTTTGATTTCGAATAAATTTCTAAAATTCTTTTTAATTTAAAGCCTTACAAAGGTATAGGGAATAGGACTCCGGAGTGTTATGGTGTTATTTCTTTTTTAATTCAGTCTTTGAATTTTTAAAAAACAATACACCGGGGCTTTATTCCTCAAAAATTCGAACGATAAATTGAAAGAGAAATAACACCCTGGATCCTTATTTTTCAAATTTTGTGTTCTTTTTAAATATAAAAAATAAAATCTGGGGGTGTTATTTCTAATTGAATAAGAAATAATATTTCGGCGGGTTTATTTCTCATGAACTTATTTCAAGCCTCCATTTGCTTTCTATTTCCTTTTCTTTTTATTATTTAATTTTTTATAATAACTTAACACACACAATAGTTTATTGATATCATGATATCATTATTAATAAACCATGTAGTTGCAAATATTGTGGCAACAAATAAAGACATTTTCTATTTTACTATGAATTAGTCATGAACAGTTATAAAATTAAAAAAAAACCTTTTCATTAAGAAGAAAAGAGAAAGAGAACGACGGAGTAACGTGATTGCAAATTATAGTATATTGTTTAACCTGTACATAAGGTGTAATAAAAGTTGTTTCATGTTCATATAATTAAAATAGTTCCCCCAATATAGACTTAATTTAAGCTTTTGGAAAGTTTTCTTTTTTCAAGTCGTCATAAGGTGGTAAGAAAATATAATTGCATATTTATTAAAAATAATCACTTATTTTTGAAAATAAAGTTGACAGGGAAAAGTAATATGAACATATAATAATTATTTCCTTCATTATAATATAATATTATCGATAAAAATTTATAATTGGATTTATCCTGAAATTTAAAATAACAACTATTATTAGGTACCCATGTAAAAGAAATTAGGCTTTTTCTGTGATATTTTTTTCATTTTAACTTTTTGATATTGCTTTTAGTTGTTAGAAAGTACAATTTAAAGAGAGAACGACGACGAAAGTTGGAGGACTGTGTTAATTTTAGCAAAATATATACATAATACAATCTGGTTTAATAATATCACAATAAGGGTAATCTGCGCCAGACTAACCAAATTTTTTAAAAGTTTTTGCATTTTAAACCATTATCTCATTAATTGAAAGTTGAGGATCTATGTTCACTTTGAGAAAATGGATTTTGTAGGTTTTGCAGCAAAACAAACTTGTCATCTATGCAATGATTCATTGATATAAAATTGAACACCTTTTGGCAAAATTTCAAATATGTACACAACTAACTTAGACCCGGTCGTGACCCTACGTATCACATAAAAGAAAAATATATTGTTTGGCACTTTTTAGAGCATCTTCCATTTGACAATGCTACTTGATGCGGTTGTCGGCCATTACTTTTAGTGAAATTTCTAGGTATCTGGCTCTTTTATGAATTAAAATGATACTCGTCTAGCAAAAGAAACAATACAAGGCAATTACTTAGATCCGTTATGCCAAATTAGTTAACATTGCATTTATATATAATAGAATTTATAGTCTGTCCACACTGATGGATAAAAACATCTTAATCGATTCGCTTCTTGATTCTTATTCTATCTTTATAGTTGAGTCGCAAACGTAATTGTAAATTTAGCATACTCTTCGATCTATCTTAATACGAGTACTAATCATCAATTATATTGCGGCTTCTCATTGTCAATACTGGTTCTCAATCTGTTGAAATTTTCAAATTCCTTTTTCATTTGTAAATTTTTGTTTAATATTTCTTTTGCATATTTACCTCCGCCATTACCTCCTTGCTACAAAAAAAAGTTTTTGATTGACCTTTTGGTTAATTGTATCCGAAATAAGCTTTCTGTATTTCTAAAATTAGAAAAAACGAGGAAGATTGTAGTAGAGTACACCGTGTCAACTCTGGGATACCCGTATGACCGTATCATATACATTATATCATCCGGTTAATTACTTTTGTCAAAATTTCAAACATACAGCTTTATTAAGTGTAGTGGAATACCCATATAAAAGAAGAAGTTTTATGGCAACTACTCGAACCCTCTGCAGTAGACCAACCAAATTTGGAAGTAACTTTGGCCATTACACTAAACTTTTTTTGGCAAAGTTTCATACACCCAGCTTCATTAGGTGTAGTGTAATCTAATATATAAAGAAGAAAATTTGTTTGTTTGTTTGTCCAGGATTCACGTGAAAACCACTGGTCCGATTGACACCAAATTTTAGAGGAATAATTTTGGGAGTCCGAGGGGTGACATAGGCTATGTCGCATTTTTATAAGTCAACAGGTTGCGGCTCCAGAGCCGTTTTAAGCTTTTTGGTTTTTTTTGATGTCGAGTCGAAACGGTTTGACCGATTCACTTGAAATTTTGCACGAATGTTCTTCTTATTACACGGAATTAATGGTATAAAGTTGGTTGGAATAAATTAACCCCTTTCGGCCCGGCGGGCTTCCAAAAAATTTCGTGTTTCCGATTTGTGTCCAATTTTACAAGGTGGTTTCGCAGTCGAAAATAAAGTCTGGCACAAATTTTTGTTGAGTTCGGTTAACCCGTTTGGGCACAAAAGTGCAAAAAAGCTTTTTCAATGTTTTTGATGTCGAGTCAAAACGGTTTGACCAATTGACTTGAAATTTTGCACAAATGTTCCTCTTAGCAACCGCATTTAGTTGTATAAATTTGGTTGGAATAAATTAACCCATTTCGGCCTGGCGGACTTTCAAAAAATTTTGTGTTTTCGATTTGTGTCCAATTTTACAGGTTGATTTTATAGTCTAAAAGAGAGGCTGCAAAAAGTTTTAGTTAAGTTCGATTAACCCATTTTCCACGACGACGCTATGAAGTTTTCTATATATTTTATTTTAATATACGATTAAAAGTATTTTATTGAAAATTTTGTACCAGCATTTTAATTAAAACCCACAGGGTTAATTTGGTTTTGACCTGTTTGTGCGTTTTGAACAAAGATTCAATGAAATTTTCAGTTTTCTTCAAATGAAATCTAAAAATCAAAAAATTCCATTTGTTATATATAATGATTAAATACATAGTATTTTAAAACTGTTTTTCCAAAAAATAAGCCTACATTTCTCTCATAAAATCATAAAAAAACGAGGAAGAGCGTATTACAACTTTCAGGACTAAACAAAATATAAGTTGAAAAGCGAATTTTTAAACCTTTTCTAAACCATCGACTATATTTTATTCAAGCGTTGGCAATTCAAGAAAATCCCTTTTTGACCTATAGTCATTTTAATTCAGTTAACATTGTTCACCGGAAACCTACCATCCTCTACTATATCGTCAAGGAGCACCAAATTGTTAAGAAGCACCATGTATAGAAAAATTAGAGATAATCGTTCAAATTGTTTTGCAAACTGTTTTTTAAAGTTTTTGTTTCGCAATCGATTAAAAGAACTCGACAAACCTTTTTTTTATGTATTCCCCTAATTCAAAGAAGTTGTACTTACTTTCAAAAATTGGACGTAATTTACTTACAAATTTTTTTTTGAACAATCGTTGGGTCGGCAGGGGTTAACAACTTTCAAGTCTGTTAGTTAATTGAACTTCATTTTCAAAGAAGAACACATATACGAAATTTGAAGTTAATCTGTTAAATCATTTCTAATATATAGCAAAGCAACGAAAAAAACCTATAAAAAGCTGTTGGGCCACGATGGGTTAACGGAACTCCACAAATATTTTTTTGTGGCATTTATAGGCAAAGTAGTATCTCAAAAAATTGGCTGAAACTTGCTTTTTTACAATTTGCAAGATTCCGGACAACGCCGGGTAAATCCGCTAGTGCTCATATAAAAGAAGAAGTTGTATGGCAGCTACTCGAACCCTCTACAGTAGAACATACAAATTTTGCAGGAACTTTTGCCATTACACTAAACTCTTCGAACCCACTGCACTAGACCAACCAAATTTTGCAGAAACTTTGGCCATAAAACTAAACTACTTTTGGCAAAATTTCAGACACGCAGCTGTAATAGGTACAGAGTAATACTCATAAAAAAAAGGAGTTGTATGGACCATGGACCAAGGACCAAAATAGCTGGATTTAAATAGCGATGACGGCTATTGCAAAAAAACGAATTTGCGCAAATTTCAAGATCCTAGCTCCTTTAGTTTTTGAGTTATCATGCGGACGGACATACATAGCTAAATCGATTTATTTTTCGATTCTGATCCGATCCATACACTTGAGTCTATATCTACCCCTCTCCTTCTCTGCGTCACAAACGTAATGGCAAATTTATTATACCCTTTGACTATATAGTCATACGGGTATAATAATATTTAGATCTACGTTGGTATAACTACTTAGACTTTTTTTAATGACAAAACTGCCTGAATGTTAGACCAACAAGTATTGGAAGTTGAACTATGCAATAATGGAAATTGGAGCAAGACCAAAGGATGTTCTTAATGAATCCCGTATACATAAATACAACATACTATATCTAATCGCATTTAGAAAACCTTGGATTTCAATTGATACATTAATTTTAAAAGTTATTTCATTAATCAGTGAGTTATATTTTTAATTTAAATTATTTGCTTTGTAAAATATTATAAACATTTGTCATTCATCCAATGGTAGGCAAACATCAAGTCGGATTCCAGATGAAAATTTCTTTCACTTTAATTCGAGCACAAGCGTCAAATCTTGTACTTTAAATTCTAGTTAAGTCATCACTCAGATTTTGGGTTTAAAAGATTAGATTTTTTTAAGGTCTTTTAGAGTCCTTGAAAATTTGAATATAACTTAAAAAACCTAATGCTACAATTGAACATACTATATTACTATATCTATGATAATACGAGAGGTCTTTCATTTAAATTTATTAAACACATTAATTATTTAAAAGAATAAAATAATTTAGTACAATATATTTTTTTTTGGGTTATTAAATTTCATTTAAATTTTATATTATTTTTATTTTATTATCAGTATTTTTAATTATTCATAAATTAATTGCACCACAAAATAGAGGTTAAACACATATATATTTTTAAATAAATATCATTTATTTTATATTTAATACAATTATAACCCATAATCAGTAATTTATGCTTTGAAATAAAAATAAAATATATTTTTAATATATGTTTTTTCCAAAAAAAAAAAATAAATAATTAAAAAATATTTTAAAATTCCAAATTTTTAATGTGTAAAATTATTTGACTATCGCGAAAACGCAATTAAAATTTTTTTTGTACAAAAAATTAAAAAATAAAACATTATGCAATAAAATTTTTAATTAATGGATTTGTGGAATTCTTATTTAAATTTGAAAGTATATAATGGCAATAATGTAAAAATAAATTATGTTTTACTTTCCTGAATACGTATCCCGACTTTCCATTAAGATAAGTTGATAAAAACTACTGGTTCGACGCGATTCTTTATTGTAGTGATTTATCTTGCAAGATTTAACGCACTGAACTAAATGACGCATTCCCACGCTCTTTATCTTTTTTTTTTCAAGCCTGTCTACATGTCAAATTTCAGATGGGATATATAATTTTAGAATCTACAGTAGATCTTCCAACTAAATGTGATTAATCGGCTTTAGAAAGTTAACCAAAGTGCAAAATGTCACATCATAGTTTTACAACAGCTTCCTCGACTAATAACATTGGCCGCCTAGGTGTTTTATTAGTCCAGAAAAAGCACAAACTATCAAGCATATAAAAAAACCTCAACATAACATTTTTTTAGATTCTAGCCATCAATTTAACTTCGCTTATATTAAAATTACCTTCTATTAAAGTTGCCGTGCAAATGATCTTCAACTGCTTTTGCTTAAAAAAGCTAAGTTGAATCAGCTTAAGGATAAATACTGCGTAACATTAAAAGTGAAGTATATTAATTAAAAGTAAAAACTGATATTTAAATTTTAGAAGCTCAAATTTTGTTCTTATATTAATGTACCAGAACTTTATTCTAACATCCCTAGTACACCAATTATAATCTTGATTCCAAAAATATTATGGGCTATCTAAATGAATAAAAATTTTAACAAATCCTTGGGTTTTTTATTTTAAATTTATGACTTCTAGATGGCTTATCTTCTAAAAATGTTGCAAAACTATCGATTGGTTCTGTAGGCATGCCAAATTATTAAGTTCTAGAATGAGTACCGTTTAAGGTAAAGATGCAACATATTTGTGCAAACTGTTAACGATCTTCACCTAATGGAGTAGGACTTCGCAGCGGTTTTAGTTTAATATCTTGTTGTGGTGGTTTTCTCTAAATAATAATCAATTTAAATAAATTAAATTTTTTCAGTATGCAAAACTAAATGTTTCGAATACCTTACAGTCAACATATATTTTATTTATATAATTTTTTTACCTTAATCATAATAACGGTTGAAATTAAATTTATAACTCATAACATTAAAATTAAGGTATAATTTAATTTGATTCATAAAAATTTTACACAATCTTATATTTACTTAATTTAAGCAGAGTATCAGAAATACGGAATGCTAGAATCAGCTGCCATATTTATTATATCATATTTCTTCCGAACATATTTATAACTTGAAGCAAAGCTTCTTTAAAGTCAAGGGATAGGATTATATGTCTCGAAATATTTAGCAAAATCGTCTGATTGCAAAGCATACCGAAACTTAATTCACACTTAATTCTCTTGTTACGTCCACAAATCTACGAAGAATAACCGGAAGTTATTTGATTTCCAATTCTAAAATTTGAAAATTTCAAAAATGAACTCACAACAATTTACATTTAAAATGGTTTGTAAAATACGCTAAAAAATTTCTTTTTTTTTATTTTTCCTATAGTAGTTAAAAACTTTTAAAGAAAACTAAGCTATTGGAGAGGCTGGAAAAGGAAATTGCATGATAGCGTGAGACTCTTACTTACAAAAAGTAACTCCCCTTATATACAAACAACGGAAAAGGCACCCAAATCGCTTACGAAGTTTAATGGATTTAAAGTTATAGTGATTCGTGAATTGCATATGTTGGTAACGCATTCCAGGAGGTGTGGTAATGTGTTACAGGACGATGGCTGTGCTTCAGGAAATGTAAAACATGATAGGCGACTTATAAAAGAATACCTATATTTCAAAGTTTTAGTTAGAAAAGGTTCTACAGTATACAAATGTTGCTCTACAGTATATCCGAACTATTGTAATAACCGCATAATAATTTTTATTTTTAGAAAAATAAAAATAAATGTACGATTTCAAGAAAAAATCAAAGGGAGGACACTTCCGGTTTATTTAATTTATTTTTAGGTCAATAAATACCTGAAATAATTTGTTTTTTTTTCTGTCCAGTAAAATTTTAAAAATGTATCTTTTAATTTAATATATTAATAATAGTATATAACGAGCTATAAAAAATCCAAACTAACTTTTATCTAAATTACAAATATTAAATTACTAACCATTTTTTTTATATTTCCAAAAAAAAAAAATATAAATAATTATTAATTTAAAAAAAAAATTAAACTTGAACACCAATAATAATAATGATTTAAAATTAATTTAATTTGTGGTTAAATTATTAAAAAAAAACTAGATTTTATTGCATATTTAAAAAACAATTTCTGGTTTTGAATCTATAGATATTAGTGAGGTGTTATGTAGAAATGATCATTAATTGTATTTTATTACTTGTAAATTATTAATATCAATTAATTTGTAAAAGGTGAGTAACCTGAATATAAAATATATATTGGATATATAGTTAAGTAATTGAGAAATAAATAAGTCACGACCTATAGATACCACAGCTGGTGACTTTCATGTAGTTTGGTACTTAAACAAGGAAACCAGAAGCAATAAAGATGCTGCAAAAACTATTCACTAAAGTTCAAATGCAGTTACTGGTACTGGGAAAGCTATAAAAATACCGGTACTTCCTGGAAAATAATGATAAGAAATTACCGATACTGTTAAGAAATGGTTGATACTGGAAAAATACTGGTGGATACCAGTAAATATAATATAGTGAATATTCTTACTGGTAGTTCAGTACAATTATTTGAATTTTACTGAGTACTTTTCCCAGTATTTTTACTGGTACTTGTATGGAATACCGCGATACTGTTAAGAAATGGTTGATACTGGAAAAATACTGGTGGGTACCAGTAAATATTCTTACTGGAAGTACCAGGATAAGTATTTGAATTTTATTGAGTACTTTTCCCAGTATTTTTAATGGTACTTTTATGGTATCAGTGAATTACAAATTTTGACAGTAAGTTTGTAGTGTAAGTCCAATTATTATAATCAGACAATTAGACAATTTTTAGAATTTTATAAATTCGTATCAGAGAAATTCATAAATATTTAAAACGAGGAAGAGTGTAGTAGAGTAGACTGTGTCAACTCTGGGATACCCGTATGGCCGTAACATATACATTTTATCATCCGGTTAACTACTTTTGGCTTTATTAAGTGTATTGGAATACTCATATAAAATAAAGAGTTGTATGGCAGCTACTCGAACCCTCTGTCGTAGACCAACCAAATTTTGCAGAAACTTTGGCCATTACACTAAACAATTTTTGGCAAAATTTCAGACACGCAGCTGTAATAGGTACAGAGTAATGCTCATATAAAAAAAGAAGTTGTATGGCAGCTACCCGAACCCATGGACCAAAATGGCTGGATTTAAATAGCGATGACGGCTATTGCAAAAAAACGAATTTGCGAAAATTTGAAGATCCTAGCTCTTTTAGTTTTTGAGTTATCGTGCGGACGGACGGACAGACGGACGGACGGACAGACGGACGGACATACATCGCTAAATCGATTTTTTTTTCGATTCTGATCCGATCCATACACTTGAGTCTATATCTACCCCCCCTCCTTCTCTGCGTTACAAACGTAATGGCAAATTAATTATACCCTTTGACTATATAGTCATACGGGTATAACAAGGAAGAGTGTAGTAGAGTAGACTGTATCAACTCTGGGATACCCGTATGACCGTAACATATACATTATATCATCCGGTTAATTACTTTTGGCAAAATTTCAAACATACTTTATTAAATTTAGTCGAATACTCATATAAAAGAAGGAGTTGTATGGCAGCTACTCGAACCCTCTGCAATAGACCAACCAAATTTTGCTGTAACCTTGGCCAATACACTTAACTATTTTTGGCAAAATTTCAGACACCCAGCTTCATTAGGTGGAGAGTAATGCTTATACAAAGTAGGAAGTTGTATGGCAGCTACACGAACCCACTGTAGGAGACCAACCAAATTTTGCAGAAACTTTGGCCATAAACCTAAACTACTTTTGGCAAAATTTCAGACAAGCAGCTGTAGGTACAGAGAAATACTCATATAAAAAAAGAGTTGTATGGCAGCTACCCGAACCCATGAACCAAAATGGCTGGATTTAAATAGCGATGACGGCTATTGCAAAAAAATTAATTTGCGAAAATTTCAAGATTCTAGCTCCTTTAGTTTTTGAGTTATCGTGTGGACGGACGGACAGACGGACGGACGGACATACATAGTTAAATCGATTTTTTTTTTCGATTCTGATCCGATCCATGCACTTGAGACTATATCTACCCCCTCTGCGTCACAAACGTAATGGCAAATTTATTATACCCTTTGACTATATAGTCATACGGGTATAATAAAGCGGTTTTCTTTCAAAACTAAGTTTGTTAAAAAAAACTGTCTTTAAAATAGTATATTTCGAATTTAATATATTGAAAACTTTACTTAAATTTTAGATTAGAACAGAGTCAAGTGTTACCTTAAGTTAGGTCCTCGAGCTTATCATTATTTGTATCTTTATAGAGTAGATAATGGACAGATTTAAAACATAATCATTATTAATCTTTTCTGATATCTGTTTATTTTTTGTTCAAATTTATATTGGAATAGAAATAGGGAAAAATATGCAAGGCTTTTTGGATAGATTACTCAATTATAATAATAACTTCCCAGCATTCCAGATTATTTTCAAATATTTAACTATTTTTTTTTAAATATTATCAAAAAAATCAAGAGTGAACTCTGTAAAATCACTCATAAACGAGGAAGATATTACCTTTTCATCAATTCACAATCGGTGGGAACGATCGTCATACCTTCGCTTTACTGATATAGAAGGACCTAACCTGGGATAACCAAGAAAGAAAAAATGGAGCTGTTAGACCATACGCTAAGAGAAGATCACACAAACATAAATAATGTGCTCTGGGAATGGTAAACCCAAGGAAGTAGAAGACACGGAAGTCCAAATATTATCTCGAGATGCACAATACTAATGACCTGAATCAACCACCTCAAATAAGGGAATGTAAAAACAACAGCATGAAACCATGTTAGATGGAGAAGCCTTTAAGCTTCCTGGAAGAAAAGAAAAAGAGAAAAGAAAACAGCGATAAATTAATTTATTTGATAATAACAAAGAGCGAAAATAAGTTTTACACCCTGTTGTCAATTTTGCTTTCCAAGAACTAGGGAAAAACGTATGACGCACATTAAATCGCAATATGAGTAAAGGAAATATACAATTCTAATTCTATTTCCCGTTGAAATTTTATTGTAAAATACAATTAAAAAGTTGAAAATATCAAATTAATTAAAAAATTAATCAAAATTTTGTTTTCATAAAATTTTTTTTGGTAAATGCAAATGTCTACAACAATTAATTTAAAATATAAAAAAAAATTTTGAAATATTATTAAAAGTAAAAATAAGTATAATAAATTGAAACAGATTTTACTAATAATGATTTGTCTTATTTAGAAGACTTTTAATTCACTTTTTTGCTCACTATTCAGCTTCTGCTTGCTGCAAACTTCATATAATTTAATTAAAGTTGCCAAAAAATTATATAAAAACTTTTTAATACTTTTTTATTCATAAGCCCATAAATATTAATTTATTAAAAATTAAGGAAAGTCTATTATTTCTGTGATATTGGCAAGCCGGCTAATAAATTATTACGTACTTAGAATTCGAACTTTTAATTAAAGGTTTTGTACCTTTGATTATAATGATTATAACAAGCTAGAAAACTATTAACCATCAAATATCTGTGTACTCATATCAATAATATAAATTATTTTAATAAGTTAGTATTGAATGTTACCTAAATGCAGATTTGTTATTGTAATAATACCTCCATTATTGTGTGAGTCACACTGCTTATATTATGCTGCTGCTTATTATACTTACTTATACTGCTTAAATTATATTATTTTCCGCTGTTAATTTCCTAACAACTGGAAAGGGACTCCATTGTAACATATTGTCAAAAAACTATAGAAATTCAGCGTTCACCAGTTGTTGCTCTCCTATTCTAATTTCATTAATGTATAACCTTCAGATTTTCCCAAGCTGATTCCTGAAAACAGTCTGCGATGCTTTCTATTTCATTTCATAAAATTCTTTGGCTTTTGCCAATTTAAATTACAATCATGTGTCGGAAATTTCTTAATTATCTACTCTGCTCATCTACTCTTTTACAAGAGTTGGTGTAGCTGAGAATAGTTAAGAGTAAAAAAAAGTAGTTTACCCCTCATAAACGAATGTAAACACTATAAACAAGTTCATAATATTATAACGATCTCTTAGAGGTCAAGGATAGACTTGCGATGCTAATAAACAGACTCAATGTTATAATCACTTTTAATATTCTTATAGTGTCAGATACGTTTAAAAATAAAAAAAATTAATTTCCTGCATCATTTAAGTGTGACATTTTTTTTGAATATAATTCATTGTGACACTAGAGAATGAATAAGATCTGATTTTAACATTTAGGGTGAAAAACTAAATTGTTCATAACAAACAATTTCCATAAATTAATTAATTTTTCCATTAATTTCAAACTGTCCTTCTCCTCCACTCAATCCTAGTATAAAATTAGAAATTCTATTTCGAGACAAAGATATGTTATTAAAAAATAAAATTATAAGATGTGAAAATATTTTTGCACAGATTTTAATTATGTTTGAATGCGAAATCACAAAAGTACAGGAAAATATATAAAATGTAATATCTAAATTAAGAAAAAGCATCTGGCAGATAACAAGAACGTTTCAGATTATAATTTTATAAAGAAATATGAAGTTAATCCTATGAAAAAAAAATAAAACTATAAAACTAAATTTCCCCATATTTTTCTTCAGTTTTATGTTCTTGGAATGAAAATTCATTGTCGACAAACGCTTAGTTTAATTTTTAGTTTATTTTGATACCCGTATGACTATAAGTCAAAGGGTATAATAAATTTGCCATTACGTTTGTGACGCAGAGAAGAAGGGGGGGTAGATATAGACTCAAGTGTATGGATCGGATCAGAATCGAAAAGTAAATCGATTTAGCTAGGTATGTCCGTCCATCTGTCCGTCCGTAATCAATATAACTCAAAAACTAAAGGAGCTAGGATCTTGAAATTTTCGCAAATTCGTTTTTTTGCAATAACCGTCATCGCTATTTTAATGCAGCCATTTTGGTTCATCGGTTCGGGTAGCTGCCATACAACTTCTTTTTTTATATGAGCATTTCTCTGTACCTATTACAGCTGCGTATCTGACATTTTGCCAAAAATAGTTTAGTGTAATGGCCAAAGTTACTGCAAAATTTGGTTGGTCTACTGCACAGGGTTCGAGTAGCTGCCATACAACTCCTACTTTTATATGGGCATTACTCTATACCTATTGAAGTTGGGTGTCTGAAATTTTGCCAAAAAAAGTTTAGTGTAATGGCCAAAGTTACTGCAAAATTTGGTTGGTTTACTGCAGAGGGTTCGAGTAGCTGCCATACAACTCCTTCTTTTATATGAGCATTACACTACACCTAATAAAGCTAGTATGTTTGAAATTTTGCCAAATATAATTAATGTTTATATTAATAATGATAAAATGTTTATATAACGGTCATACGGGTATCCCAGAGTTGACACAGTCTACTCTACTACACTCTTCCTCGTTTTATGCCCGTATTACTATAAGTCAAAAAGGCATACTGAATTTGCCATTACGTTTTGACGCAGAGAAGGAAGGGGGATGGGGTAGATATAGACTCAAAGGTATGGATCGGACCAGAATCGAAAAGTAAATCGATTAAGCTATGTATGTCCGTCCCTCTGTCCGTCCGTCCGCACGATAACTCAAAAATAAGGTGCTAAAATTTGAAATTTTCACAGATTCGTTTTTATGCAATAGCCGTCATCGCTATTGAAATCCAGCCATTTTGCACCACTGGTTGGAGTAGCTTCCATACAACTTTTTTTTTTATATGTGCCTATTGATGGGTGTCCGAAATTTTGCCAAAAATATTTTGGTTATATGACCAAAGTTTGTACAAAATTTGGTTGGTCTATTGCAGTGGCTTCGAGTGGTTGCCATACAACTTCATCTTTTATATGTACATTACGTTATACCTAATAAAGGTGGATGTTTGATATTGTTTTCAATAGTATATAATGTCGATTGTACGGTCATACAGGTATCCCAGAGTTGACATAGTATAATCTACCAGTCTACCACACTCTTGCTCGTTTTTACTTTAATTTTAATTTTTTATTGCAATCTAATCCGATTTATTTAGTTTGGCTACTGGCATAGAATTATTACAATTTATAGTCTGTTCTGATTTAATTTCCTTTATTTTTGGATTTCATTTTAAAACTAACAAAAAAATTGAATAGTTTGCATTGAATTTATATCTTATATGAATTTAAATTTATATTTCCCAGCAATTTAAAAAAAAGAATTTGATTGAGATGTAAACTATAGGGCAATACCAAAAGTCCGGGAGTTAAAATTGACACAGATACTCTAACAAATAAACGTAAATATTATAACAGTACCGTTAAAGAAGTAATAGTTTAGTGTCCTTTATAAGTAATCAAATTTTAATATCTACAACATCTAACATGGTTCTATCGTAAGCCGCCCCAATGAAGCCTTTGGATTGAATAAGTATAAAATTTTAGAAAATTTTCTGTCTACAATATAACGTTTCTGAAATAGCTGACTTGGGTTTCCTTTTTATGATCAATGAACGTTTAAAGATCGAAAACAATTTTAATTTATGAATTATGGAAAGCTTATACCTTAAGAAATAAATCAAGTGATATAACAATAAGTCAAAAAGGTAATAGTACAACTTTCTTTAGGAGCAATTAAACTTTCATGTATACAAATCTAATTAAACACTATTTTAAGCTCCAAAGATAGAAGCCCAACGACTAGATATGGCAAGATAAGATATTTTATTTGCGGATCTGACAAGTTCTAACATTTTCGGAGCCATCGTATTGGAATAGCTAACTACAGCATTTTTGGCCCCCTTAGTTTCTGGTAAAAACTTTACAAATATATCTTTAGTGTCGATGAACTTATAAATCAATAATTTAGTGGATGGACAATTTTTTAGTTTTTTAACTATCACAAAAAATAGATAATATCTTTTTTTATTTTTATATTTTCCTAAAGCAAATTGCCAATACCCCAATATTGTTGGAGGATATATCCCACAAATTATAAGACAAATTTAAGGCTGAATGTGAATGGGCATCTAAAATTGAGTGGCAACGTATATCACCAGCTATGGAAATGTTAATATTGTGGAATAAGGGGCTAGCCTGGTTTCGTAACCGATTGTAAGATACATATAGAAACATATATCGAAATGGAGGGATTTATATATTTTGCAATTAACCATAATAATATTCATAGACCCGAGTACAGCCGCAAAGGCGTGCGGTTGTTCCCCGCATCATCCAATTCCTCCAAGTGCAGCAGCTCCCATTCCTTCAAGGGAAACACGAAAGAAGTTGTTAAGGAAATAACTAAAGCAGGAACATACAGTAGGTTAAAGGGTAAAGTACAAAGCTTACAGAGCTGACTAGAATATAGAAAATGTTTTAAAACCTGTTGAAAATATTTCAATTTTGCAGTCAGCAACAAATTTGAAATTGGACTAATATAATGTAATAATTTTTAGAACTTATAGTTGAGTAACAGTATCCAAAATTATGGTATTTTGGGTCCATTTTGGTGTGTCACAAGATCAAAAATAACAAAAAATTTTCTATTAGGTTTATTTTCAATCTGAAAACGATAAAATCCAAATGCTTTTATAATGTCTTAAGTTAACCGTCATGCGAAACTCAATTTGTGGTATATTTTTAGCCCCTATATCTTCTGAACGGCTCGAGCTAAAAACTTGAAATTTTTGGGAGATGTTAGATTTAGAGATTTTTTTATCACGCCTCCTGTTTAGGAGCTGTAAGGGACCTGAACTGAAATTTTGCAAAAAGTTTTAACTATTTATGTTTAGATAAAAAAGTTCTAAAATAAAATCCAAATTTTGGTATCAAATAACAATTTAAATCCTATAATCTGAAAATTTTGGGCGGGGAAAGGTGACGTTAGATCCTCGCAAATAAGGTTTTTATGGTAAAAATTTATTTCGTAACAACATTCCCTATTGAAGGGCTATTAGGACTTAATTAAATATTTCCCATTTTTATAACAGTAACTTAGTCACTAGTGTATATATTTCTAAAACGAAGAAGCTTCAACATTATATTTCGATACTCGTTAATAGGTTATCTTGAATACCTACATTGGGATTATATTCTAAGTATTAATTTCACTATTATTTATTATTAATAATGAAGTGATGAAATAACTTAATTGTAATATTATCATTTATCTATCTATCTTCTATATATATAAAAGCGAAAGTTTGTTTATTTGTTTGTTTGTATGTAGCGAATAGACTCCTAAACTGCCCAGCCGATTTTTATGAAAATTTGTATATATGAGTTTTTGGATACGGAAATAAATCGTGGCCCAAAAATTTTGCTCTAACGGACCGCCAAGTTGGGGCTGTGGTGCAAGTATTTAAACTTCTTTGTTCTAAAATGAAAACGGTTTGACCGATTGACTTAAAATTTTGTATACGTGATGCTCTTTGAGAATTGAGTAGACACTTTTAACAGTTTTGGAACTTGTTAACCCATGTCGGGCCGACGGGTGGTCAAAAAAAATTTTGGGTCCAAATTTTGTCCGATTTTACGAAATTCTGCTTTGGCTTAAAAGAAAGTCCCAAAAAAAATTTTGTTGAGTTCCATTAACCCATTGCGGCCCAAAAGCTTTTTATAGGTTTTTTCAATACTTTACTCTAAATTCGAAACGGTTAGACCAATTGACTTCAAATTTTGTATACGTGCCCCCCTGTGAAAATTGAGTTGACACTATTAGAAGTTTTGGAATTTATTAACCTATGTCGGGCCGACGGGTGGTCAAAAAAAATTTTGGGTCCAAATTTTGTCCAATTTTACGAAATTCTGCTTTGGCTAAAAAGAAAGCCCCAAAAAAAAATTTGTTGAGTTCCATTAACCCATTGCGCCCAACAGCTTTTTATAGATTTTTTCAATACTTTACTCTAAATTAGATACGGTTCGACCGAATTTCTTGAAATTTTGTATACGTGCTCAGCTGTGAGAATTGAGTTGACACTATTAACTGACTTGGAATTAGTTAACCCATGCCGGCCCGACGATTGGCAAAAAAATTTGAAAGCAAATAACGTCCAATTTTGCTCAATACTGCTTTGCCCAAAGATAAATTTAAGTTCCATTAACCCATTGGGGCATAGTGGCTTTTTATAGATTTTTGCGTTACTCAACTATAAATTAGAAACGATTTGACCGGTTGACTTTAAATTTTATACGCGTGAAGCAATTTGAAAATTGAGTTGAGTCTGTTAACAGTCGGTCCTACGATTGGTCAAAAAAAATGTTTGGAAGTAAATTACGTCATATTTTGGAAAGTACTTTGTACTACTTTGAATTACAGAAAGTTTCAAAAATTACTAGAATAATCCTAGAAAAATCGTTATAAAAAAATTGCTTTCATACATTTTAAAATTTAAATGTGTAATTGCCGCACTTTCAATGGCGGACATATCTAGATAATTATCATTTTTAAATTTATCTGCATGCTAAAATTTTATCGTAAATAACTAAATTTTTTTACACTACTTGTTTTACACTTTTTTATTTTTTATTTTTTATTTTTTTTTTAACTAAACTTAACTTAAATTAATTTTAGAATTTTTTTATTTTATTAATTTTTAAATATCACGCGCCGGATTGTTTTGTTTACTTTAAATTAAAATAATTTTTTTTTTTTTTGGAAATAATCATTCTTTTAATTTTCTCCTAGTGGTAAACAAAACAATATATCCATCTCTCTCCTTCCCATGGATAGATGTTAATGTTTTTAATAACTCTCTCCACTCTCAATATACCATCATAAAAACACCGTAAATTAATTAATAAATTCTGATGGTATATGTCCAATAATTTTTAAATTTTAATTTTGTTTTTGTATTTAATTAGTTATATTACCACAATTACAAATGCTTTATTTTTAATTAGATGTAATTGTGTATTTGTTTTATTTTGATTGAGTTTTTGGTTGTACCTACTACAATAAGGGCACATATAGTTCCTATATAGATTCTATATCGTGCAAGTTAAAAACTGTTGGACGTAGTTATAAACCATTTTCTCACTCGAAATAAGGCTTTTAAGTTTTAAATTTTTTTTTTTTTTGTAAATTTTTTTCTTTTTTTCAAAGGTGTTGTCGATAGGTTGATAAAATCGTACATAATAAGCATTTTTGTTTTTTTTTTTTTGTTTTTTTTCTTCTTTTTTTTTCTCTTTCTAATTTCTAACAACATTATCAACTTTAACTTTAATTTTTGTAATATTCGCGGTTTGCAAACGAAATTCCATGCCGTTGAAGGTCATCTGAATTCAATTAAACCGGCAATCCTTGCTCTATGTGAAACGCAAGTTAGTAGTCACAATGTTAACTTCGATATTAACGGCTACTTACTCGTTTCACACTTCGTTCCCAAAAGAGGCATCGCCATCTACATAAAAAAAGACATTGCTTTTAACACTCTTGACAAATATAAATCTTCAAGCCCAACTTTCAATTACGTTTGGGTCAAAATCCATGTTGGAAAGCATGTTATACATTTCTGTTTTCTATACCCAGATCACCCAATTCAAGTGAACAAGAAACTGTTATGGAAATTGAAAACCTTTCAAACCAGATCAATGAAATTCTCGATTGTTTTCCTGATACCGAAATTGTTGACTGGCTTCACTTTTCCAGTACCTCTTCTCCGAGTCAAAACTCGATTGGGAAACAAGTTGAATTATTTTCTACTCTATTCCACCTTTCTCAACTTGTTAAAAATCCCACTAGAATCCCAGATCGTGCTGATCAAGAAGGTCACCTCTTGGATCTGTTTCTAACCACACACCCTGAAAAGTATGTGGTTTCAGTTGGTTGCCCCCTGGGGGGCTCTGATCACTGTTTGGTCAATACAAGCTTCCGGGCAGGCTCGGTGTCCAATCAAAGGTCCCTTCCCAAAAAATTGGTATGGCATTATAACCATGCTAACTGGGAAGGTCTGAACAATTTTTACAAAACCTTTGATTGGTCACTGTGCTTCCGAGGTAGGAATGTTGACTTCGCTGCAAATGCGATTAGTGAAACTATTCTACTTGGAATGAGATTATTTATACCTCACTCCATGAAATCTATCAAACGGAAACCCAAAACTTGGTTTAATCGCATTTGTAAAGAAGCCATTCTAAAAAAAGAGGAGGCCTTCAAAAAGTACCGGGACAGTGGTTTAGAGGCTCACAGGACCAACTATATAGTGGTTCGGAACAGATGTAAGAGAGTTATCAACAAGCAAAAATTCTTGTTCAACCAAAAGTTGAAACGAAAACTCATACACATGTCAAAGAATAGCAAGTCCTTTTGGACTTTTGCAAAAAATCTAAAAGAGGACAATAGCAGGTCTTCTTTTCCTCCACTTGTTGATATAAACAACCACATCGTATCAGATTCAAAAGAAAAAGCGAATTTGTTTGGCAAACAGTTCGCTTCTAACTCATCACTGCCTCAGTCAACTCAAAGACCTCCATCTATTCCAGAAGTTGGCTGCTCCTTTGGTAGAATATACTTTAGGACGCGAGCAGTGATGAAAATCTTGAAGAATCTTGATACAAAAAAATCAGCCGGTCCGGACGGTATTACAACTACCGTTCTCAAAAACACATATACTTCCATTTCAAAACCTCTGCGCAACCTTTTCCATCTTTCCTTTACTTCGGGTATTCATCCTACCCAATGGAAGGTTGCACATGTTTTTCCAATTCCTAAAAAAGGCGATAAAAGCGATCCCCCTAACTACCGACCTATTGCTATTACTTCGGTCCTCTCCAAAGTAATGGAAAAAGTTATAAATTATAAGCTTTTGAAATATCTAGATCGTAAAGGTTTGCTTCATGATCGACAATACGGGTTCAGAGCCCGTCGTTCAACTGGTGATCTCATGACCTACCTGTGCGAAAAGCTTAATATCAGTCTTCACCATTCTGGTGAGTCTGATGTTGTAGCTTTGGATATGTTTAAAGCTTTCGATCGAGTTTGGCATGATGCTTTATTGGCAAAATGCAGGGCTTTAGGTCTAGGTAGGGTTTTCGTTAAATGGATTGGAGATTTCCTTTCGAATCGCACGATTCGTGTTCTTGTCGATGGATATTCATCCAAAGATTTCAAAATAAATGCTGGTGTCCCTCAGGGATCTGTTTTATCCCCCAGCCTTTTTCTAATATTTATAAATGACCTACTATCAATAACCTCCAATCCAATCCATAGCTTCGCAGACGACAGTACCCTTGTTGCTTCCTATGAATTTCATAGCCGCTGTAACATTAATCACCAGATTAATTCAACAGCAAAAAATTTCACTATAAGTGAATTAAACAAATATTTAATTAAAATCCAAAAATGGGGTGAAATCAACAGAGTTGAGTTTAACACCAAAAAAACCCAATGCTGTCTAGTCTCGCGAAAAATAGCTACAACTATTCCGAACCTTACTTTTCAAGGAGAGGCTTTGCACCATTCGGAAGACTTGAACATTTTGGGGATTGAGCTAAACCAAAAATTGACTTGGTCAAATCAGATTTTTGGAGTAGCTAAGGACGCTGCTAAATGTTTGGGTTTCTTGTATCGCTGCAAAACTTACTTCTCACCCTCTGATCTCCTTAACATCTATAAAACTTATATCAGGCCGAAAATGGAGTAAAATGCACATATTTGGGCTGGTGCTCCCATTACGGCGCTGGGATATCTTGATAAAGTGCAAAATAGAGCTATTCGTCTTATAAATGATCCCAGTGTTACCTCAACGCTCACTCCACTGAGCCATCGTCGCACTGTTGGGTCACTGACCTTGTTTTATAGATATCTTGTAGGGACTAACACCTGTTCTAAAGAAATCAAACAACTTATGCCTCCATTCAAGATTTTCCAACGGGAAACAAGGAGGTCAACAGATGCTCATCCCTACACAGTTGAACTAGCCAGATGGCGTAACACGGCTTATGGAAATTCGTTTGTCATGCGCTCATCTCGTTTATGGAACCATCTTCCACCAAATGTGTTCCGCAAAGTTGATAATGTATATATGTACGATTTAACCAAATTTAAGAAGAACATTAACATCTTTCTTCTAAATATCCCATCCAATTTTCCCCATCCCCCATAATCCAGATATTCCAAATAACTTCCACCATCATCCTAAATCCTTCCATATCCTCATCCCTGTAACCAAACTGTACATTTGTATTACAGGTTCCCTCCTAAAGTTTGGTTCAAAAAGGGTGTGGTTTTGGTGTGTTAAAATCATACACTACCCAGCGAAACACCGCACAGTTTCAATGGGTGGCTTTCGAGCTTTCCATTCCCTCGTAAAAAAAAAAAAAAAAAAAAAAAAAAAACCGTGTGTAATTTTTGTGTTAACTTTTTACAGTAACATAAACTTCAATTAAACCTTCGTTGAGAGGCGCAGCAACGCACAGCGGGTATTAGCTAATTTATATATAAATTTTTTACCTTAAACTCAGTATGAAACACAATATAATTTTTCATTTCATTAGTTATGTTCAATATTAATTTAAATATTTTCAAATCTGATCAAATGATGATGATATTTCAATTATTGTGCAAATATTGATGAGAATATTGAAAACTTAAAAACCTTCGAAGTTTTCTATTTTAAATAGATAAGGCTTTTTAGAACTGAAAATTATGTGTTAGTTTTATTTTGTTCATAAATAAACCAAGTGATAAGATAAGATGTGTGATTTACTGATCACTATGGTTGCATTATTAAAAATTTGTAAATGTAATATCTTTTAGGTTCGTGAAAAAATATGATAGTAATGTAATTGATAAACATGATTAATACAAAAAAAAATCATCTTGATATCATTGATTTGATAGAATATCATAAATGAGCAACAAATTCTTAAATTTTCAAGTTCACCATTAGTATGTTATCGTTTAATCATTTTACATACAACACAATTGTAATGAAACAACAGAGTAATCGACATCGGAATACTCTAAACCTAAAAAAATCAATTAAGTTTTTGAAATATCGAAGTTTAACTAATTTAAAAGTTCTAAATGTATTGGACTGGGTGATATGCTTGGGAATGTTTTGAGTGGTATCCTATAGTACTACTCCTTTTCAATTAAATTTAAAATAAAATATTTATAAGAGAATATGTCTATAGAAAATGGGTTTTTTATTATAATTAGTTGCGGGTATTTGCTTTAACTCAGGAGGCTTGTGATGTGACATTGACCATTTCTAGTCTCAGGATTATAATAATAAACGTATGGAAAAAATCGCTTGTACGAAATTTCAAAAGTTGTTTTTATTAACTTGGAAGATTCAGGAGGCATGTGGCTGATCCCAAATCACAATTCCACCACTCCGAAAGTTTCATTGTATGACACAACCTTATAAATGAAGGTAAATGAAAGAATCTTTATACCCGTATGACTATAGGTCATAAATTTGCCGTTACGTTTGTAAGGTAGAGATGGAGAGGGATAGATATAGACTCAAGTGTATGGATCAGAACAGAATCGAAAAGAAAATCGATTTAGCTGTGTATGTCCGTCCGCCTGTCCGTCCATCCGCACGATAACTCAAAAAATAAAAGAGCTAGGATTTTGAAATTTTAAAAAATTCGTTTTTATGCAATAGCCGTCATCGCTATTTATATCCAGCCATTTTGGTCCACGGGTTCGAGGACCTGCCATACAACTTCTTTTTTTATTTGAGCATGACGCTGTATACTTATTAAAGCTAGGTGTCTGAAATATTGCCAAAAATAGCTTAGATTTATGACCAAAATTATTGTAAAATTTGGTTGGTATATTGCAGAGGATTAGGGTAGCTGCGGTACAACTCCTTCTTTAATATGAGCATTACTCTACATCGAATGAAGCTGAGTGTCTAAAATTTTGCCAAAAATAGTTTAGTGTAATGGCCAAAGTTACTGCAAAATTTGGTTGGTCTGCTGCAGAGCGTTCAAGTAGCTGCCATGCAACTCTCTTCTACACTCTTCCTCGTTTTTTACTCAAATTGTAGTTTAAACCTATCATTATTGGAAATGGAGGTGTGATCGTTCAGCCTTGCGTTATCCTTATTTAGTTGAGGGGCTTGAAAAATGACGTACAATTTTAATATTGTTGCCAGCCTATAGCAGATTATGCAAGCTAAAATATATTCTGTTGATATCGATAAAAGGAAACTTATTACTCATGTTTTTCCAACTTATTATTCAAAGTAATCATTATTCCGAGAATTTTACTTTAAATTAGTTAATTAAAAACTATTTTTTTGTATCATTTGTATTTAAGACAAATTAAAATGTTTTTAAAAAAAAAATCACCATAAAATAATTAATTAATTTTTGTTTTTATTTGTCTTAACATTTAGGTGTTCACTAAATGTAAGAAAATTTATCACATAATATAATCACTTCTTCCCATTGATTGCGTATTTTAATTTGATAAAAATTTTCTGAGATAAAATTTAAAAGTAGATAATATTGACAATTTGATGATAAAAAAAAAATGACAATAAATAATTGCTTCAAAACAATATGAGAAGATACGAGACAACTAAAATTAAAATTAATTTATAGTTGTAACTTACAACTACAAGAATTATTAAATTAAATTTGAAAATAAATGGAATCAGTTAATGGAATCATGTAATGTGATTCCCAAAGTTGGTAATTATACATGTTATAACATGGTTAGTTATACATGATCCAAGAAAGTTTAAGAAGAACATTAACATTCATCTTCATGACATCTTATTAAATTAATCCCTTTATTCAACTTAATCCCAATTCCCAAATCATATTCCAAATTTCCTTTCCCAGCGTTAAAAAGCAGACCATACCTATGTATTTAAGATCCATTCCAAGCTTGATTTTAAATGGAAGTGGTTTAAGTTGATTAAAATCCAACACTACCCAGATTCACTTTGTACAGTGGATTAATTATAATTTCATCATTTTCTAAGTTCATTTAAAAAATTGTACTTTACTATTGCGATATCTTCTACGCCTGTTGACTTGAACTCTTGAAGAATTGAAATCAGAATAGTAATAAATGCTACAATTAAAAATAGCAGGAATACAACAAATATTACGAAAAATAAGAAAGAAGAAAATGATAGTGGATAGGGTGGTGCAGGGTCAGAACTCCCAAAGTCATAAGTCCATTAGGGATTTATGACCCCCTTAGCGGGATATAAGTCCCTAAGGGACTTATGACTCATAGCAGTGAGCCTTATCTCTCTAAGGGACTTATAACCCTGGGAGTTTTGATTCAGCGTGGTCATAACTTCCTTATACAGTTCTCAGATTAAAAAATTATTAGTAATATTAAAAAAATTATTAATTTGAATTATATAATATCAGTGACCGGTACACATTTTGGAGTTGGATTCGAAATCAGAGTTTTCCCTTTTTCCAAAATTAAGAAAACAACCAACATTTTACATTTAAACTACATTTTGAAAGGCTATTTTGCAAAAAGGGTAATCCTGATTTTGTAACCAAAGTCTCGCATACATGAATTTATAAGTACTTTGGAAAAAGGATCAACTTTGATTTTTAACAAACCTAAATATGATTTCTAATACAGTATCTCGCATGGATAAATATATAAATACATATTGTTGTCATCTAATATTTTGCTTATATATATTTTTGTATTATCATACTTTAAATTATAAAGATTAGAGAAGACTTTTAGATTTCCTAAAGGGACTTATGACCCACTTGTTAAGGGACTTATGTCCCACACAAATATTTTAAAGTGGGTTATAAGTCCCTTAGGGATTTACGTCCCACTAAGTGAATCATAAATCCCTAAGGGACTTATAATCCTGGGAGTTCTGACCCTGCACCGAATAGGTTACACAGTATGATATCACAAAGGCCAGTTTTTTGTATATTGTGCCATTCTTTTGTGTTGAATGCGAAACCCAGCGCCAACAATTTAGTTAGCGGTACCAGACCCAATGATTGAATTCAATAATTTTGTGTTGATTCTATAATTTCTTTATAAACTTTGCATTCTTGAGGTCTCAAAAATATTAAGAGCAAATACATTATATCATTTTACTTTAAACAATGCAATATTTTTTCATACATAATTGAATTAAATTTTTTTTTTAAATTACTTTTAGTATAAAAGAAAACAATCAGAATTGTTTGAGCTTTAGTCGACATGGTTTCGCTTTTAACGATATTAATTAGTTATTTTTTAGCACAGCAATATGTTGCTAAGGCTGAAATCAGCATAAATATACCATCCAACGAAATTAAAATTAGAAATGGTGGACGTATAATTGGAGGGGAAGATGCTACTAATGTTGATATACCATGGATGGTTTCATTAGTCATGTTGGGAAAACATTTTTGTGGTGGTTCAATAATAAGTCAACGAACAATTGTTACTGCAGCCCATTGTTTAGTATTTGCTAATAAGAGATTTTTGAAAGTTCGTGTTGGAAGTAAAGATCGTTATGAAAATGGATTACTTTTACAAATCGAAGACTTTGTTATACATAATGATTTTTCTCAAATTAATTATCAAAGAGACATCGGTTTAGTATTTTTAAAGAAAAATTTACAATATGTACCAAGAATAATTGAAGCAGTTGATTTACCAGAATCAGATACATTTATAAGAGATGGTACAATGGCAATGGTAAGTGGTTGGGGTATTCTTAGACATAATTCAAATGTATCACCGAGAATTTTACAATATGTTATGGTGCCAGTTATTAATCGAGAAAAATGTAATCTGTTAATGAACAATTTAATAAACAATGATCAATTGTGTGCTGGATTTTACGAAGGTGGTAAAGATGCATGTCAACAAGATTCTGGTGGTCCATTAGTTGTTGATAAAAAATTAATTGGTATTGTATCATGGGGTGATGAATGTGGCAAACCACATCGACCAGGTGTTTATACAGATGTTTCAGCGTTACGAAATTGGGTTGATATACATATGAAATAAAAATATCTATACATTAAAAATATTAAAAGAAAAGTGAGTTTTTAAAAAAATTTGTGGCATATTCAAAAAATATATTAATAAATTAATTAATGCATAGATTAAATGAAAAAAAAAAATTGTTTTATTTTGCTTTCGATAAAATGACAAGTGCCGTATGGCAACTCTATAAAATGTTTGTATATATATTGGTACTATATGTTGTTACATATTTTTATAAGGCTCATTAAAAAGGTTATCGTTTAGCGTTTCCAGATTGTAAATATTCCTTATAGAACTTTTTGTTATGTCAATTTAAATACGTGGTCTTTGTGAGGCTGTAGCAATGGAAGTACAAAAAAAAATTCTTCCATGAAATTTATTTTTAATTTTTTTACAATATCCAGTCGTAGTTAAAATTTCTTTTCCTTATTCCAAACGCTTTAAAAGTTCTGTAAACGTCAGTAAGGACTGGAAGTCAAACGGTGCCTTAAGAAATTTCATGGTTTTTAATGTAAACAAAATTCTTACTAAAATTATCATAAGGAACTCATAGATTATTCCGGACTTAACCAAAAACCATAGAAATAAACAAGAATTGGAAAACAATTGGTTTCATCTAAATGCATCTAAGGAATAATGTTTCCAACTTATTTCAATCAAGTAACTAAGATATACAAAGTTTAGGTTATGAGTCGCTAATTGACTTACTGTTATGCCCACAAACGTAATTCCGAACTTGCAAAATCTTTAGTGAAACCGAAAAAAGTCAATGTACATTATATATTATATTCAAGTGAATGGATCCGTTTAAAATCGAGAAGTTAATTGATTTGGTTACAACAACACACGAAAACTAAAAAGCTAGGATTTTGATATTTTGCCAAAACCATTAGTCAACAAGAGCTGCTTATCCAGATTTGGAACAAGTTAGCTCATTAGGTTCGAGTATTTGTAATACAACCTCATTTTAATTTACGCATAATTCAGAGTCTTATTAACTTGGGTACCTGAAATTTTACCAAAACCAGTTAACCCCTCGCCATACCAGGTAATTTTAATAATACCAGGTAATACCAGGTAATTTTGTCTGGAATGTGAAGACTTGTGATCTAAACCGGATAGTATTATGGGTTTATTGCGTTCATTCTTGTATCTCATAGTTCAGACATTCAATCTATTTTCTTCCTGGTAATATGTATGATTCTAGACATAATTTCTATACAGGAAGGAGACCGTCTTAAAATGAGAAACTTTATCAATGGGATAAAAATATATTAACTAGCACTATATAACTTTGAATCTGTTTTACTTTTTGTAGCAGTCCATTCGTTTTATATGAGTGTTTAAGTATGTATTCAAAATGAAATTGGAAATGAAAATGTAAAATTAAATAATTAATAATTTATCTGTTAATGAAATTAAATCAATGCATCACCTACAGGAAAAGCAGTTAGGTATATTAAAATAATTTTATTTCCTTTACATTATTCTTTTACATCATATTAATATATCTTCCAATATTATAAAGAACCTTTGCATTAAGAGAGATAGCCTCATATTGATTATATTATTATATTTCTGGTGTTTATTAGATTCATTATTGCAAATAATTAAATGAAAATGTGCTCAATGACCACATCACGTTCTTTAAGAAAACCGCAGTGATAATAACGTGCATATTAATAATTAGAAAATTAATAATATTTCCATTCAGACACATCAATATAGATACAGTCTTTCAAAAGCATTTGGGGTTTAAATAAATATGAATGATCAATATTTTAATATTAAAGACGATTTACTAATTTAAAATTTCAATAAAATTATTTTGAGTTAAGAAATATTAGAATACACCATATGGTACCTCTGTCTGTAGATCAAAATATTATAATTAAGACCGAGACAATTTCATTGGTTTTGTATTGAGGGTGAGTTCAAATTATTTAGTGTCAAAGATATTAAGCTTAGGATTTTACGATTTGGAACCATGAATTTGAGATGGCAAATTGGAGATCTGTCATACACATATAAACTACCAAGTAAAATATATCTATTTGTAGTATAGTAATATTGGTTTCATAATTGCAAGTGCCATTCCCAAACTTTAACCATGACCAAGAACTCTTCCTTTTTTGTAAAGAGCTAATAATTGAAACTGAATTTTAAAATTCTCTTCACCGATTCAACCTAGGAAGTTAGGTAGGTAAAATTATGACCTGCACGATTCTGTGTGATTGCCTCAATTAGCCCTAAATTACGCCATTTTTATCCCAATGGACTCATGACCAGCACTTTTATTTAGGTTTTATATCCAATCCAGAGAATTCAGATACGATTTGGAAATATATTTTACTAGGTATGGTGCCGTATACAAGGAAAGAATTCGTTTCTTAAGAGCCGCATTGGACGACTTCCAACCCTCACAGGGTAGTTCGTATTCAGAGTAACTCTTTTCTTTCTTAGTTTATCTGGTCTTTGGTTTCTTTCGATTATGCTATTCAGCAACACCAACACGTAAGTTATGTTTATATTTTAACTTATTGTGGAGAACTCCTCCCGACACTGTCTTGTGTGGCTTCGTGATTGTAATGGTCACATTAACATCCTTAATAGCGGATTGACGGTTCACACAGATGGTAAAATTTTTTATTTGTGTTGAATAAATCATTAATTTGGTTCAAAACTGGACCTGCTTCTCTGAATACAAGTGTGGAAGATGTTAAATATGCAGGGGAGTAGGTAGGATTGAGGTTTTCTGTGTAGATAATTCCATCATAGTTCTTTGTAACTCTACCGTCCTTGCATTCCGCTCTGAATTAAACGTAAGACCAGAATTTCTTCAAGAAAAATACCATTTTAAAAAATTTATTCCCAAAAATGAATAATCATACACTAACTTCCAAAGTTTCTTGTATCTTTCGTTCTTTTAATTCTTTAAATATATTCTCTTTTATTCTTTGTCTAACGTTTTTTCTTGAAATTAACAACTTCCAAAATTATATTTTCTTGTTTGCACATCACACACATATGTGTATATGTGTCTGTTTGCTATATAGTACAACTTTATATCACTGCATGACTCAATTCTAATGTGTCAGTCTATTCAATTCTTTATGAAAACATAACACGTACAAATTGGCTTTATTTGAAAATTGACAAAAGTGGAGAAAGGAAAATCCTTTTAATTTCTCTTGCCATTTCTTTTGGTTTAATTTTCTGTCTTTTCAAAAGTTTAATAATACCAAAGACTTATCAATGGCGGTACATTTATATAATAAAAGTATATAATAAAAAAAAAAAAAATGTTTTGTTGTATGTTAAAGGACACGTACACAATAATTTTATTTTCAAATTTTTTCTTATATTTTATTTTATTTTTTTTTTGTCTAATACTTTATTTTCCCCCTCTTTTGCTAGACAATGACAGAAGAAGTGAAAGTTGATGAATTTGACAGAATATATTTGACAAAATCAAATAAATAAAAAAGATTTTTTGAAATCTTTGACTGATGATGGATGTATTATTGTTTTGTCTTACTGTCAGAATAGTAAAACAAGTTATGGGTGAAACAAATATAAAAATGAACTCTTAGTTTTGGAAGTAAATGCATGGATCTACTAAAATCCAATACTGTTTGCAAAATGCAAATATTTCTATAACCCCCCGTTATATGTTTATCCTCAGAATCTGTAAAAGTTTAACACTAAATCTGACAATTGATCGGGCTTTTAATATAATGATGTTTTAACTAAAATGTAACTGGGGCTTACATCTTATGATTTTAAAGATCACTTCGAAAAAAATAACCAATATTTGATTAACTTTTGTCAATGATAGACAAACTGAGAATACATTCAGTCAAACTAGTGTTCATTGATGAGTGCTGACATATTGGAAAAGTCAAACCAAAATTATAAAACTTTTAAGCAATTATTTTCCAACGGGCATACGGCTCATATCATCACCGTTACATTATAGCCTCCAAATACAATATACATAAATTTAAGTGTCAGTCCTAAATCCGGCAATAGCTCTACCTTTATAATACGATGAGCTATTTATAAAGATATTTCATTCAAAATGTGATTTTACTATGATTTACTTCCTCTTTACCACCGCTATGTCATTGAACTTAAAGAAAAGGGTAAATAGATAAATAAAAGGATACTTGAATAGGTGCTATAAGATAGACAATCTATGAATTTTTTTAGCTAAGAAATAGTTTCTAATTCAAATTGTAGAAGTCGGAACTGAATGATACTTTTCTTATAGTTAAAGTTTGATTTTTAGCAAAACATAATCAATTTTTACTGCAATTCCTAGTGACATTAAAATTTTTATGACTTTTAGCATATGAATGTTTATATCCGTATGATCATAGGTCTATACTAAATTTGCCATTTCGTTTGTGACGCAGTGAAAGAGCGGGGTGAAATATAGTCTCAAAGGTATGGATTACATCAGGATCAAAAGGTTAATTGATCTAGCAAAAACTAAAGGAGGATTCTAAAATTTTCACAAATTTATGCAAGAACCGTTATGGCTACTCCAATTAAGTTTCCTTAATGGATTCGGGTAGTTGTCAAAGAACTGCGTTTTTTATATAAGCATTACTCTACATTTAATAAAGCTGGATGTGTGAAATTTTGCCAGTGAAGGTAGTTTAGTTTTATGACCAAAATTTGTGTGTCTGATATTTTGTTAAAAGTAGCTAACCTTAATAGCCAAAATGCGAGGATGAGGTTCGTGGAAGAAGTTCGAAGATCTGCCATACAACTTATATTTTTTTTTATATGAATAACTCAAAGTCTATTTTAGGATATGTAATTCAAATTTGCCAAAAGTAATTAAATGAATGACATAATATTTATATTATTTTCATGTAGGTACCCTAGAGTTGACACAGTCGTCTCGAGACTCTTCCTCGTTTTATCATTAACTTTTCTTTTCAAAGAAGATATGAATGATGCTCCAAGGTGATAATTTCCAATTCAATATAAATACAATATAATACAATGAGTGAATAAATAATAATAAAAATAAAAAAAAAAAACGTAAAGATAGAAAAAAAAAACTTCACTTTCTTTTCACATATTCCAGCTAAATTAACTTTTTCAAAAATTTCATCTATCGAGTCTTTAATCAAAGAATAAAAAAAAAATTGAGAAAAACTTTTTCCGTTGGGGAATTTTGCGTTTTTCATGTACAAAAAAGACAAGATTGTTAACGTTTCTGTAAAGTTAAATAAAGAAAAGTAAAAATTATAGAAAGTAAAACTTTTTCTTAATCCCCCATCTCTATAATTCTCACTTTTTGTTGAGTAAAAAATTTCTTTAACTTCAGAACTTAATTTAAGTTAAGTTTTTTTTTTTTTTGAATTCCAGGAGGGGATCAAAGAACCAAAGAAAACCTAACACTAGTGTTCATAACTTTGTTTTTTTCATTTTCTTCACGGTTGGAGTTTTAAGTCCATTTTACTCCCAACTCAAACAAAGAATAAATAAACAATGTCTTTACTTTGACTTCATTGTTAATGTGTTGAACATTTTCCAAAAATCGAATCGACCCCGATTTATTTTCAATAAAAAGAAAAAAAAAATGGACGAAAATGAAAAGTTTTTCATTTAGTAATTATTATGTTTTTTTTTTTGGAAAAAACCCGAAAAGAAAGTAAATAACTTTTACTGTCCCTAAAGAATTTTTTTCTTATAAAAGTTAACAATTTATTTTGCTTTAATTTAAATCTAGGTGTACACCGTACAGGAATTTGTTTTTCTTTTATGGGTTCAAATTAATCAAAACAATAACAAAAAAAAATCTGTAGATTTTAAATTTAAAAATTTCCATTAAAATTTATATGTTGGTCACAAAATAATTATCCCCGAAAGAAAACTTAGCAACAAATATGATTAATCCTGAATCTAACCTGCCTGCCTTCTTCTTGATAACTGCTTTCCTCTAAAACTTTGGCTTGGTTCTTTGTAACGATAAATGCATGTTGGGATTAAAAAACTTATTTATTTCACTCTAATTCAGGAAGGGAGAGGCTGTTCTTTGAGAAGAGGTCTTTTCTAATTAAACTTGTATTATATTTTGATTTAAAGGAAGCTAAATATATCAGAAAATTTTATATAATGTGGAAGCTATAAGGAAGATTACCTATAAGATTGAACAGTATATAACTCTAAGTAGTAACAGTACTTTCTATGCATACAGGGAATGAAAGGAAGTGAGAGGAATCTAGCTAATTATGGTAAAGTTAGTAGGCAATGCCACACTATATTATAACCTGCCCGAAGACAGTGGTAAAGACGCCATTTTTCATGTGGAATGTTTCGGCTTGACACCCCGGTCAGCCCCTTCTTTCATGTGGAATGTTTCGGGTTGAAAACCCGATCAGATCATATCTAATGAAAGAAATATCGTAAAATTGTGTGATTATATCGTAATAGTTTATATCGTATTATAAAATTAAATTTAATAAAAATATATAAATAACTCTTGTCTAAAATAACAGATGGCGCACAAAATTAACATTTGTGTATTTATAATTTTACACAATAGCTACAACCGAGTAATCAACGGCTTAGAGAATATAACGATTAAAGAACTGAAGCCTAGTCTAAATGGACTTGTAAATTAAAAGGAGTGGAAAAGGAATAAAAACAAGCGATGAAAAAAACCAAGGGTTTTTAAAAGAGCACATTTTCAAAATAATAGAGTGTTTCATACTGAGTATTTTATCGGAATATAATGTTGAAGCTTCAATTTTAACGTTTAATTTAAGAAATATAAACGTTGGTGACTAAGTTACTACTTACTTATAGAAACAGTAAATTTTTTAATTTTTAAGTCCTAATAGCCCCTCTATGGGGAAGGTTGCCCAATTTCTCAAGGATCTAATCCTCACTAGGTTCAAGGAATTAAATTGTGAATTATACCAAAATTTGGAATTTTACTTAGAATTTTACTATTTAAGCAAAAATGGTTAAAACTGAGAGGCACTTTCTTCAATTTAAAGAGCCCCTTTTAAATTTAAGAAAATCTTTTAACATATTATGTTAAAGCATAATGTTGGACCTTCAAATTTTGTGTATTAACGAAAAAAAATTTTAACAGGTATTCAAGTTACAGGTGTTAAAAATAGCAAAGTTTCAATTTTCGAGCCCTTATAGATGCTAAACAGGGGACGTGACAATAAAATGGGGCTACAGAAAAAAAATTCTTCTACGAAATAATTTTTTTTGTAATACCTACTCGTGGTTAAAGTTTCTTTCCTCTATTTCAAACGATGTAAAAGTTTTTGTAAACATACGGACAGACGGACAGACGGACGGACGGACAGAGTGAAACTATATAGGCACATTTTTACAAAATTTTTTGAAAATGTGCTAAAAATATATTACAACACTACAACCTTATATATTAGATTTATAATTTTCAATTTCGTTGAGATGAATGATCAATTTTACCGTTAGCTGTTCTGGAAATATATAGCTTTTCAAATTTATTTAAAATTTGCATGCTAGCGGTCAAATGGCTTGACTAACGAAGCTAAAATTTGGCAAAAAAACTATTACCCTCTTTTAGCAGTTCGGTGGATCAGGCTATGCAGTCAAGTGGTTCAAACTTGACAGTCAACATCTTCCATACTAAAGTTCCGAAAAAAAACGAAAATTGTTTGATCAAAAGAAATATGAATCGATGAACAACTAACATTGACGCCCAATTTCATCAAATCGGATATCATTGAACACGTTTTGGTGAGCCCCGCTACTTTTGGTTTAGGAACATAATTTGAGATCTTCCCTGAGATTCTGCGCAATTAAACATTTTTGATGCCGTTATTGAATATGCCTTAAAGAGCTCTACAACTTTTGCTTAAAAATTTTGGTATAACGTTTCCTGCTAGAACGTAGGACTTGTTTTTAAGCTCCTATTGAAGAAGTGAGTTTATCATCATGTTGAATATCGTTACATTGTCCTCGACAGGCTCTTTAACTTATGTTCCGATAATAGGGTATAAACATTCTCAAATATTAAATGTTGCAAAAGTTAAAATTTGGAGAGATAAAACTTCTCAACAAATACAAATTTTAGTCATTTAATTTCGAGTCTGATAAAGTAATTTTAATCTCAAATATTTCAAGACTTTTGGTAAAAATCTAAAAGTCGACACAGATAAATTTTTAATGTAGCTTTTTCTTCTACCTTTCTACAACCTACCTAGCAAAAAAGGAGACAATTGCCGAAATTTGATGAAATGTTTATTATTAAAAAATGGACCCCCACTTTTCCAAAAAAAGCGAATGATTTTATTTTCTTTAAACCCTCTAATAATATAAATTTCAAATATATAATGATAACAAACCATTAATTTTGAGTCCATTTTTAGTTCATTTTGATATATTACTAACAATTTTTGTTCATATATTTATCTGCAAGACATTTTTAAAGGTTCATTATAAAAAAAAAAAAATAAAAAAAATATCTGAAGATATAAATCATTAATCCTCCTATAACTCTTGACTTTTAATGCATTTTTATAGCACGATATAAAAAATATCGCTTTATTTACTATATATAAGAAAATAAACAAAGAAAACCTTTACTACTGATTCTTTTTTAAGAAAAACAACAAAATAATATTAATATCACCCCTGATTTTTATTTTTCAATAAAAAATAATCATTTTTTTTTGTTGTTTCTTATTTTTTTACAAAAATATCGTGCAATTTTCCAACTTTTTATAAGAAAACTAACTTTAATACAACAAAAACGAGACTATCAAAATCAACAAAGAATAAAAAAAAAGTTCTTAAAAAAAGGAAATTCCTTAACTCTATTCCTAATTATGTTCAATTCATCAATTCCTACCCTTTTTCTAAAACTTTATTAGAAATATATTATTACAACTATTTCATATTATATAAGTTAAAGTCAGTCCGTCCTGTTAAGGAAATTGGTTTTTCCAGATATTTTATGTGAGATATACAGTCAACTTGTTCTAGAGTGTTAGGGACTAAAAAAATTCAACGTAGGCATTTGGAGAGCTTATGCCCATCAGACGTAACCGGCACTCGTAAGATAGTTAAAAACAGAGTCCAATAGATTAACTGTCCGTAGCCATAGATCTATCAATACAAAATATGATTGGTTTAGTGCCATGGCAATTTTCATAGACATTTTCAGCGTTTATGATGCTGTTTATAAATTCTGATGATCTCTTGTTATGATCAATCCTTCAAAGTCTTCAAGTTTCTTAAGATCTAAAGTCTTCAATTAAAGTAAAGTTTTCAACTATTCGAAAGGTTCCCAAGTCGAAATAACTCATATATATTCCCTTTTTCCTTTTTATTAATTAAATATTAGAAAGCTTCCATGTATTTAAAATGATTGATGCAGTGGCGAGGAACCCTAGCATCTAATCCTTACTCTTAACGAATGAAATTAATAGCAAAATTTACAAGTACATTAACGTTTATTTTTTCGTTTTAAAGCAACTGTTTTTATGAATTAATATTGTAAATAAAAAAACCATACCTACTATTATCATTTCAATTTCCATCCCCCCTTAAACACTGCGTTTATTTCTATCTCACATCAGACCAAAATAAATATGTATATATCTTTTCATTTAATGTCTCCCTTAAAATCACAAAATAAGAAAATGCTTTAGTAACCCCTTTCTCTATTTAGAAGAAGAAATTGTATATATTTGTATTATCGAAAATTTATCGATGGGCGTAACCGTCGTCTTGTGTCTCGTCTATATCCGTCGTTAAATAAACGCATAATATCAAAAAATAAAATTCAAATAAAATTCAAAATATATTTTATATAAGATATATATCTATTAGATAATTTTTCTGAATTGTCGTTTTGCATTCAAAAAAATTTGCTTTGAAATAGAATTTGTAATATAATATAATCATCAAAAATCATCTATTGATTTCTAGGTAAATACTTGATTCTAGTGAAAACGAGGATGAGTGTAGTAGAGTAGACTGTGTCAACTCTGAGATACCCGTATGACCGTAATATAAACATTATATAATCCGGTTAATTACTTTTGGTAAAGCTTCAAACACAGCTTTATTAGGTGTAGTTTAAACTTATATAAAAGAAGGAGTTGTATCGCAGCTACTCGAACCCTCTGCAGTAGACCAACCAAATTTGCAGTAACTATGGCCAATACACTAAACTATTTTTGGCAAATTTTTCAGAAACCCAGCTTCATTAGGTGTTGAGTAATGCTTATATGAAAGAAGAAGTTGTATGGCAGCTACTCGAATCCCTGGACCAAAATGGCTATATTCAATAGCGATGACGGCTATTGCATAAAAACGTATTTGTGAATATTTCAAAATCCTAGCTCCTTTAGTTTTTGAGTTATCGTGCGGACGGACGGACAGACGGACGGACATACAAAGCTATATCGATTTATTCGATTCTAATCAGATCCATACACTTGAGTCTATATCTACTCCCCTCTCCTTCTCTGCGTCACGAACGTAATGGCAAATTTAGAATACCCTTTAGACTTATAGTTATACGGGTATAAAAACTGTCTCTCTCATATAGAATGTATATAATGTACATTATATTATATTCTAAATCAAATCAGATAAGTAATAAGTTAAATTCTTTCTGTTGCTTTTTAACGCTTACCTAAAAAAATATTCGGTTTTATATGTACGCAATTGTGTAATAAATTTTATTTAATGTCATTGTATCATTACCAACATTTTATAAACAGGATAGAAAATTTTATCAAGTTGAATATTTTATTAATGTCTAGAACGCAAACATATCACACTGTATATAGCGGCTGATAGAAAATTTTTTTTTTTTTTTTTGGTGGGTTTTGCAAAATTTTGAAATTAATAAAAAACGGAAATTATACTCTGTTTAAATCCCATATGTTTAAAATATTTATATGTTATTCATATTAATTGGATCTGCCCCATCAAATTTCCTTAAAATGATTGTCTCTATATATATATACGCGTTTTAGTTGAATATTAGATGAGAATTTTTTGCAATTTTGGTTTTATTTTTTTTTTTTTTTTAAGTTTTAATTAGAAAAGGAAAAGGAAGAGTTACTTGACAAATTGAATGAATTATTTGAATAAATTTAATATGGGAATTTTTAGAATAAAAGTTTAGCGAATCTTTTAACTGATTTGTCAAATTAAAATAAGTTTAGATATGTTGAACACTGATAAACAGACGACTTCCTTAAATCTAAATTGTAAGAATTTTGGAGACGACATCTTGCAACGCAAAGGAAAATAATTTTTTTTTAGTTGTAGAGAGGTGTATGATGACAAAAGATTGAAGATTTTCAAAGAAAAATAGGACAACATAATCTTACTAGTGCTGTTTTTGAGAAAACTACAGAACAATTTGCATGATTTTTGGAGTGTAGAGAGTAATGATCGAGGATAGGTGAACGCATTTTGGATTTTAAATTAAGACCTTAGTTAAGGAAATACAGAATAAAGAAAAAAATTATACATATGCATTTTTTGCGTATAATTGAATGTACAGATAAATAATTTTAATCTGATTTTTTTAATGTATTGATTATCAGCTGTTGAACTTTTTATAACTAAAGAAATTTTTTTATTGTTAGCTGGTGTAAATTTTATATATATATATAAACTAATGTTATTTATTTGAATATTACGTACCTATTACACTGAATTACGCTAAATTGGTAAAGCCCTTGGCTGCCAAGGACATTGTGTTGTATTAGGCAAAAGCGATTTGACAATATCAAAATTTTAAGATGCATCTGGGTAAGAGTTAAAACTATCGAAAATGTCTGACTACTGGGGAAACATCTCTTCTAATAGTTACCCAAGCAACATGTTAAAATTGAAATTTAATATTACAGTAGTATTATTGTTGTAGTATTAAATTTCAATTTTAGTTAACTGACAAAACTACAATAACACAAACTGAATACTAGTCAATTGGTTCCTAAGTCCTAACTGTGTTTAAAGTATGCACTGAGAAACTTTCAACTTTTATAAAATGACGAAGGTCTTGCAGTAACGGGCTTAGATTATAATATTAATAATAAAAATATTCAGTTATTACATTTTTTTAACTAATAGAATTGAATTTATTGAAATCTAATACCTTTTTTTCATATGATGTTTATTTAGAACCTCAAGATTAATTCTAAAGATTCCCTAGGTTCAATTCTAATTGGGAGCAACTTTCCTCCGGTTCCAACGTGTACTCATGGAATAAACTCAAGTTAAGAATAAGCTTAAATGGAGTTCTTTTGTTAGTAATTTTATTCCTAGACTTTTCTTAAAACTATCTAAGGCATTCTTGAAATCACTTGTTAATGTTAAAATTTAAAACCCCAATTAAGTTCCAATAATTCCTTAATAAAATTTAATTTATAATTTCTGGTAAACCCGCAAACGAAACAATATCTACAAAAAATCTGAGATGAAATGCGATACATGAATTTTTGAATCATCCCCTTTATAGTTTTCATAATAAAAAATCACACTTTTCTAATTCAAATAATTGAAACAATTTATATTTATTTTTACAATAACCATGAACTGATAATTTGTTACTCATTTGATATCCATACACTTCCATTTAAACAAAGTGCTTATTAAACACAAAATAAAAAAGTATTTTACTCGAAAAAATTAAAACGTTATTCAATTGATAAGAAAAAGAAAATGTCAGGATACACTTTTACTAAAATAAAAAAAAAACACTAAAACGCATCACGTGCGGATTTTGAGAAACAAATAACCGATAAGTTTAAAATTTCTTTACGTACTATACACACACATATATACACACCTGCATACACCCGCTAATTTATAATCTATACTTTTTTATTTATTTGTTCTTTGAAATCATTTTCACTATACATTCAATCATGCAAGCAAATATGTTCGGTACATACACACATACACACATACATCCTTTAGAATTATTATCCAATAATCATATTGTGCACGAATAGTGTTGATTGGAAAATACAAATCATTAAAAGAAAATGTTCATTTTAGTGTGTTTTAGTTTTTTCCCTTTTTTCCTTTTTGATGACAAGAAAAGGCGTTACGGAAGGCGATGCATGCGAACATATCGATAAATAAATACTTCACACCCCAGTGATACAAACACATAAACGTATGCAATGTATAATCATGTTGAAAAAACATTTATTACATATTGTTTTTTGTTTTTTTTTTTTTTTATTCTTTGAAATTTTGGGGTGCGAACGCAATTTTATAAAAATGCTGCATAATGTTATTTTCTACATTATTTCACAAAAATTTTTAAAAAACATAAAAAATTATCGAAATCGAATACCAAAATCGAACTCAATACTAATTTAAAACGCATAATCGACTAAATAAATCAAAATATTCTGAATGACTTGCACCCTTACTTTTAGTTGTTTTTTTTTTTCTATTATTTGTTTTTTACATAAAATTTTCTTAATATTCAGTATTCACCATTAGAATATTGTTCACCCCAATCAATTCACCTCATCCCTTTAAACACAAATGTCAAAAGATATATTTTTTAAATTTATACTTAACATGGAATGAAATAATAAAATGAAACAAACATAGAATTTAAAATTGGTATGCAATAAACAGCTATTGCCGAATGAATTTTTTTTTGGTTTTCTTTTTGTTTTGTATACAGTTATTTTTGTGTGTTAAATTTCAACCTGACGCTCTTAACGGTAATAATGAGCAATTTAATAGGTGTATATGTGTGTCTATTTATTCATTTATGTGCAATCTAATTTCACAGCCACGATATTAAAAATATGAAATGAAAATAAATAGTAAGGGTTTTTAAAAAAGCACATTTCATAAAATTTAAGAATTTCCACATTTATATACATACTAGCTAATATCCGGTGCGCGTTGCTGCGCCTCTTAATGGAGGTTTAATTGAAGTTGATATTACTGCAAAAAGTTAACACAAAAATGACACTTGGTGTAAATGTTAATTTTAAATTGTATAAAAGCAATTTTTTTAAAACGATTTTTCTAGGATTATTCTATAGATTTTTTAAACTTTCTGTAATGCAAAGAAGTACTAACTAATTTCCAAAGTTGGACGTAATTTGCTTCCAAACATTTTTTTTGGACAAACATCAGGCCGGCACAGGCTAACTGTTAATGTTAATAGTGTCAAATTCATTCTCAAAGAAGAACCATTTTAATTTTTGAACAAAAAATTTTAATTTGTTTTAATTGTACCGCAGCATCCCCACTTGGCGTTAGACCAAAATTTTAAGTCCACGATTTCTTTCCCTACCCAAAAACCTCTATGCACAAATTTTCATGAGAATCGGCTGAGCAGTTTAAGAGTCTATTCGCTGCATACAAACAAATAAGCAGACAAACTTTTGCTTTTATCTATATAAATAGATAGATAGAAAGAAATACATATACAATACACTATACATACATTCAATAATTATACAAATTTATATATATTGTATGTATTTTCAATTTTAAATGACATTTAATATGGGTGTATTAAAAAATTTTGACTAGCACGTATTTAAGTTCCAAGTGTTTAACAGTAAATTGTCAGCTTTTAACCCCTTTACAGATCCAAAACAATGGACGACCAATATTTTCTTAATTCACTTAATATAGGTATATCTACTAATTTCGAATGATCTTGTTTGTTTGCTATGGGGGATAGCATATGTTTACTTATCTTTAAATTTTAAAATTTTTAACTTAAACAGTTTTTAAAATATAAGGAGTAAAAAATTTTACTAAAGATCAATTTCCCATAACGGTAAATTAGTTCTCATATTACTTATGTTGTAAAGATTATGAATAAGGAACGATTTATGTATAGGAGTTTTCCGACCTGTAGCTCCGTTTTGGATAAGATCTTACCTTATCATCCATAGTTGAAATTTCATTGCTTTATTTCAAATGATGTAATAGTTTACTTATTAACCAGTCAGATGGACAAAATGATAATATTGATGGGCACATTCTTTTCAAAAATGTTTGTAAATGTAATAAAATGGGTGTACGGTACAAAATTAATGTTACCTCTTATTTTTAGACTGTTTTTCTTTGTAATAACAGTAAAAACGCATTCTGGATGAAAAATGAGTTGTAAAGTATTAAGAAAGAAAAGAAAAAATATAATAATAGTTGGGCGGATGATTTTATGCGGTTCTGATGTTCGTTAGATAAAAAAAAATATTCAACACTAATAAAATCTATAAATGAAATATACAAAATTTACTAAGAATATAGGGCTAACTAAAGTATTGATAAAAATAGAAATGAAATAACGGTTCGGTTGTTGTTTTTTTTTTCATTTCTATGCATTTGCAATCAGGACTCAGTGTAATGGTATGAGGTTACACTTAATGAATAATAATACAGTTATTTATAAATTTTTCAATGTTTGTAGTATGTATGCATAACATTGATAAAAACGGTAAATGTGCGTGCACACAATATAAATTAATATTGACTGAAAATGCGAAAAACACACACTGGTTAAATTAGAAAAAAAACAACTATAGAAGTGATGGAATATTAAGAAGTAATATTTTGTTGAAGTAAAGGAACTTCTAAAGACAACTTTTTTTTTGTAAACAATGAAATGAAAAATATTTTATTTTCAAAGAGTGCAGTTGATAATCGTAAATTTTATAAATATATGCATGGGTTGATTTTATATGTCAGGATAAATTGTTATGCATTAACTAAAAAAAATTGTTTCTAATTTTTGGGTTTAGTTAATAATTTTACATTTCATTTATAATGCATTTTATTATTATGACGTAGTCGTTAAGACGTCGGCCATGATACGGCCAGGTCAGATCCTATATAATAAAAAAATTTCGTAAAATTGTAAATTCTGTTCACATTAAAACCATCAATAATTAATAACTATATACCTTTAATTAAAAATACATCAATATAACAATGTTTATATTGTAATGCAAAATATAAACAAATAATTTAATTAAATAATATAATTCATAAACCATACAACTGAAATACAAAATATTACAATATAATCAAAAATAAAATTGTATTTATTGAAAATCTAAGACGTTTCTACATGTTATAAGGCTTAGTACTATTTCATGTTTAAATTGTATGTGGAATTTATTAAGATCAATTCTAATAACACCATAATATTATATGACTCCTTGTTCCAACATGTATCTTACAAATAGCAAAAATAACGGTAAAACCCCATTGTTTAAATTTATTTACCTTTTTTTAAAACAATTCTTTGCAAAAATGAAAAATTATTACCTGTAATAAATTATTAGCTGGTTCATTTTGCAGTTAATTTGCTTGCCAATCTAAGATCTTATATTTAAAAATTTATATTTAGATGTTGCTGTATGTTTTTAACATTTCTTTATTTTAATAATGTCATTTGGAAATTTGTAATAGTAATTTCTTGTTACAAGTATCTAGATTCATAAGCGTATAAAAGTGATTCTGTCTAAAGTAAAGTGTAACAGCAAATCATTAAAATAATTTGCAACTTAATAAATCTAATAAAAATGTTTATAATCGAAATTTTGTGTCAAAGGAAAGAACGTGTGCTACCTGTTTTTCTTATTTTCAATACAGGAGTGATTTCTGAAACTGAAATCAGAAAAAATAAATGGGGCGTCTATTTACAATTAGTTTTGAGATATTGTAACATTTATGTTCTTTGGTTTTATATTATTGATTACTGCACTTCTCTTCTTAACTATACCCGTCCAAATACAAAAATAGTTGGTCTAGTGCTAGAAATTCGAATAGCTACGTCTATACGTCTTATAAGTAAATTGAATCACTTCACGAAATTGTATCACTGTTGAAATAATTAAGCGAGTTAATAAATTTGGTTTGAAAATATCCTTAGTGACTCTAAACTTATTGCAAACTTAAACTCTTTTCAGTTCAAATTCTACCTTTAGATTGTTAAGTACAGTGGCGTAATGGTAAAGACGCCTCCTTTTATGTGGAGTGGAAGGCCTCGGGTTCACACCCCGGTCAGATCATATCTAATAAAAAAATATCTTGTGTAAGATTATAGATGGTGCACAAAGTTAACATTTGTGCATTCATATTTTATAACCTTATACAATAGCTACAGCCGAGTAATCAACGGCTTAGTGAATATTATGATTAAAGAAACTGAAGCCTAGTTTAAAATAAACTTGGTGAATGCCCTATACTTCTTAAAGAAGTGGAAAAGGAATAAAAAAAAAAGGATTGCTAATTCACATAATTTTGTAAATAAAAAATAATTTAAGAAGTAATTCCAAATTACAATTTAACTAAATATATTGATAAGCTAATAGATATCATACATTACATATTTTTTATTCAAAAATCGAAATTAAATTGAACCAATATATGGACATCTCAATGGAAAATTCAAAGTTGATGATAATATAATTTTTGTTAGAATATCGAAAGTTTTGCTTATTATTTTGTTAAATTGTATATTATTCAATCAAAATTTTCAAATAAAATTAACATGTCATTTTTTATTTAAACAATATTTTTAACATCAGCCAACATAACTGCCTGCAAATTAATTTCGGGTTCATTTAATAGATTAATAATGGCTTTGTAATGACCTGATGGTAAATGATTTGGCAAAGCAATATCTTCGCTTAACAAGCAGTTTTCAAACGTATATATCTTGCCCATAGCATAACAACTTTCATCACATTTGTCTTCAAATTGTGGTAAATCAGAACAATTTTTCATAGAGCTCATAATGATATTTTTATACTCATTATTTACAAAATCAACTAATTTGGTTTTTGGTACTCCAAATGGTAAACTTTGGAATTTGTTATCCCTGCGCGGGCTTCTAAACATGTCTATAAAAACCTGAAACAAAAAAAAAATATTGGAAAAATTGTTACAAAAATTTGTTGTTATCAGTCTAAAGAATTTAATAATAAATAATAAATAGCTGCATTAATTGCGAAGTGAAGCTCTGATGCACGATTTTCTTAAATTGAAGAATATTTCAATTCTCTTCCTTAATACATTAACTTAATTGAACTTTTGGTAACTAAATTGTTGATAGTGGAAACTTTTCGAGAAAAAAATTAGTTAATTAGAAAATTAAAAAATAACAAAATTAAATACTCTTAAAAAACTATTGCTTCTGACAAGCTCAATAGCGTATTTATGGCTTTTATGGTCTGTCAAAAATATATGTAGACAAATTCTTCACCAGTGTTCACCGTTTGGGCCGTTCAGAAGATATTTAGGGGCAAAAATTTTGCAAATATTTTAGTTTATCATAACGGTAAATTTTAGTATCGTGTGGCAACCCTATACATTTACCTTACAAAAATTTATGAAGCTAAGCAGCTATCTTTCAGAGTTTTCAAATTACAAATATACCTAATACAACTCTTGTTATAACAATTTAAATATAGCGCTTTTTCCGACTTTGGGGGGCTGTACCTCTTCTATGAAATAATTGCAATACCAAGTCTTAGTTAAAAAATTTTTCTCTATTTCAAGCGATGTAACAGTTTTTGTACGGACGGACAGAGTGAAGCTATACAGGCACATTTTTACAAAATCTTTTAAAAATGGGCTAAAAATATAATATTGATTATTACAAATTTAATTGTGCCCTGTTTGCCTACCTATAATAATTTGAGCCCCCTAATGATTTTTTGAGAGGTTGAGTTTGGCTTGATTCAATAATTTCAAAATGGAAAATAATGGATGTAATACAATAATATATAGATTATATATACACTATACATAATGGATTCCTTGAGAAGTTCTGATTAGATTTGACATATGCACAAGCATTCATAATATTTATATAATAAAATAATATTTTTTAATTTTATTTATTTATATTAAATTGCATTCTACTTTACAAAATAAAGCTACTTACAGTTGCTTCTTTTAATTTATTTGATTTTATTGTGATATTTCCACTAATTCCATATACACCCCTTGATATTCGAGTATGTTGAAAATAGTGTAATAAATTTTCTGGATATTTATTAATAGTTTTTGCCGATATTACACTGTATTCCCAGTCCTTTAATTATTATTTTAATCAATAATTTGAAAATTTTAAATTAATAATAAAAAAAAAATTTAAACAAACCTTTTTGCGCAGTATTGAACTACTAAAAACAGGCTGGATTATTAATAAAATTTTAATAAATATAAAAAATTTAAATATTAAATAAATTTTAGCCATATTTTTTTTAAATAATTAAAAAAATTTTATTATAATAATTAAAAATGTCTTGTTTGCGCTTTTTATACATCGAATTTTTGAAAAGCTTTTCATTTTTCAAAATTGTAAATATTAATCTTGTTATGTAAAAAAATTATTACAATTTAATTACAATGTTTACATACAATATTATAATATATTTAATTATAATGTATAATTTTAAATTTATCCAGATGTGAATTAAGAAGCAGAATTGAATTAAGAGATATTGAAACCCTGTATCATAAATAATATTTTACTTTACTTAGGCACACATATAACATATTGCAGAAGAGCGAGTTTTATCTGTAGATATATCGATGTATAAAAATGAGCTGCAAATTAAACAAAACCGTATTCTTGTCAGATACAAAGTATTACATCAGATAATATTTATTTGAGTTGAGGATTTTTAAGGCACCAGCAAGGTTGAGGCAATTCTCAAATAAACTTGTGCAACTGGCCATTAAAAACCTTATTATAAACCTTAACTTAGAAAATACTCAAATTAAAACTTAAAACCTACTTAATCTAATACCTAACAATTACTTTTGGCAAAATTTGAAACATTCAGCTTTATTAAAAATAAAGTAATGCTCATGTGAAATATGAAGTTGTAAGGCGAATACTCGAACCCATTGCAGTAGACCAACCAAATTTTGCAGAAACTTTGGCCATTACACTAAACTATTTTTTGGAAAATTTCAGACACCCAGGTATAGATTATTCAAAAGGTATAGAGTATAATGCTCATTTAAAAAATGAAGTGGAGCAAAATGGCTCAATTTCAATAGCGGTGACGACTATTGACTAAAAATGAATTTGTGAAAACTTCAAAATCCCAGCTCCTTTATTTTTTAATTATTGTGCGGACGGACGGACATACATAGCTAAATAGATTTAATTTTTGATTCTGATCCGATCCATACCTTTGAGTTTATATGTACCCGGCATCCTTCTCTGCATCACAAGCGTAAGACAAATTTAGAATACTCTTTGACTATAATCATACGGATATAAAAAAATCTAACCACCAATAATTCTTATTTTTTCAGTTATTCTTTTCAGGGATAAACGTATTATATTTAAGCAAACTTCTCTCAATCTTATTAGGGTTATATTCTATGCACTTGCATGTGGTTCGTCTCTTATAGTGATATAATAGGGGGACATACTCGTGGTTTTTATACCCTTATACCCAATATACCCTTTAGAGTCAAGGTAGATAAAATGTTCGGGAGCAATAAAACCCGTTTTTAAACTATTTTTAATGTACTTTTCATTATGGTAATATATTTTGGATACTAAACCATTTTTATTTGTATTCAGAGATCTTTTAAATTGATTTTGAACAATATTTGTTAAAAAGTTTTCAAATCTGATTATGTCTGCTTTACGGTACAAGGATTTATTTGAGTAAAAATGCTTGTAATCCGTTTTAGATTTTCTGTGTAGGTTCTGTGTAGGTTTTAACTTTTATGGATTTTCGTTCAAATTTTCTTTTTCTCTCTATTAGACTTGCACTTATGTTGAACCAATTGTGTGCAGCATATGACATGACAAGTCTAACAAGAGTTTGGTATGCTAGACCTGCTCAAGGCTTACCGAATTAATTTTTTGCCAATTTTATATATTTATAAACCTTCAGAAAATACCAAAGAAATCTTCATCTTTGAAAGCTGTTAAAAACCCTTTTCAGGACAAAACTTTATATTTCAGATGCTTAATCAACTGTCAATCTTACTTTACTAAGTGTTTATTTGTATACGAGTATATAAAAAATGATTTAATGATTTATAAAAAAAACTGACCCGGTTATGCGATCCGATTCAACAGCGCCCTCCCTATCGAGACTGCTGTCTTAAAATCGGTCTACTGCAATATTCAACTTTCCGCGGTAAGCTGTTAAAAGGTACAGTGAATTCAAGGAAACATCTGGACTAATGTAAATAATGACATACAAAGATTTCAGAGTTTTTGAAAAAGCTTACGACTTCAGAACGTCTTCAATATTACAGCCGAAACCAATAAAATTTTTTTCAAAAGCTTTAGCTACATTTATGACTAGGGCTGGGATCTTAAGTTAATGGAATAATTTATCGTTTCTTTAAAACAAATATAAATCCAAAAAATAGATCCATTGATATTCGAATTGAGATACTAAATATGCTTTATAAATAACCGACTCGATTAAACTGGAAGTTCAATTAACTAAAGTTATAATTCCAGTAGAATTATTTTATCCTTTGATTTTTATGATTGAAGCTATTCCAATAAAGATAGATTTATCTAGGGCTAATTTATATTTAATTTGATTTATTTCTTCCCTGTATAAATAATGTTGCGGTACATACTTTAAGAAAGAAAGAAAGAAAAATTAAAGAACATGTGTTAAAAAAAATATTGTAATTTCATTTGTTCTAACACGAAATAATAAATTGTTAAAATTATTGAAAGTTAATAAATTTTATATAATTTATTAAAGATTTAATTAATTGTTCGGATAAATACATTTCAATATATATTACAATTTTTAGAGGTATTACAGATAATAATTACGATTTAAAGATTTTATGCTATTATAACTTTTAGCTTCTTTCAAAACCAATTCCAATTCATGTTTATTATTAGCTTACCATTTAATTTTAAGCTAACAAATTTGTCCTTACTATAAATATTTCGTAGAACTAGCTGAAAGGTATTTTATTTAAGCAGTAATAGTATGTCTGATTGATACTATTCTATTTGTTTTGTGTTGTAAAACTTTAAATCTGAAAATAAGTTGTTTTTAGATGGTCGTAAGCCATGCACTTGGGCATAATATTTAATGCCTAAAGCTTGTCTTCCAAACAACCTAAAAAAATATTGTTCCACCACAAAAGTTGTTCCGAGTAATGACCAACTAAGGACGCTTGCTTTTTTAATTTTTCGGTTTTTTTTATCATTCATATAAAATTATCATTTTCTAAAATATTATATTATTTTTGATCCACTAAACTTAAATAAAAGTTCTCTTTATTTCCATATTTCATATAAGGAACTGTACCTACAAATAATCGGATCATTTAAATTGAAAAATAATTAAAATTTTTTTATACCCGAAAGAGTATACTAAATTTGCCATTACGTTTATGACGCAGAGAAGAAGGAGGGGTAAGTAGATATAGACTTAAAGGTAAGGATAGAAAAGCATCAGAATCGAAAAGTGAATCAATTTAGCTATGTATGTCCGTCCGTCTGTCCGTCTGTCCTTTTGTCCGCCTGTAAGTCCGTCCGTTCGTATATCTGTGCGTCTGTTTGCACCATAACTTAAAAAAAAGGAGCTAGGATTTTGAAAATTTTCACAAATTCGTTTTTGTGCAGTAGTCGTCATCTCTATAGAAATCCAGCCATTTTGCTGCACGGGTTCAGGTAGCTGCCATACAACTTCTTTCTGTCTATGAAATAACTCATATACATATGGTAAAGCTGTATATTTGAGGTTTTGCCAAAAAATTGATAAAGATAAAAACTTTAAGTTTGGAACAAAGTAGTTCTGTCTTGTTTGCTTATTTTCTTGAAATCTGATATGAGTTGAAATGAGGCTTTGTGTAAAATAAAAGCTGGTTTTGTTTTAATAAAAGCATATATTGAAAAAAATATTTTTTTACTTGTTTTAATGTTATTTTAAAATAATGTATTTTTACCAGAATCTAAACCGTATTCTAAGTGTTAAATCTCTAGCTGAAAGGAAAGTGTTTTTAGTATATCTTCTACGATCCTTTAACTTACCATTAAGCTATGAAATATATTGACAATTAATAAAATAATGTGACGACAGCGTGCCGAGGGGGGGGGGGCAATGTATTACTATAGGCACCAAGTTGACATCATATTTGAAATGTTTTTCTATTTAGTTAAATTTTAATAAAACAACATTACCATCACGTGGTCGTTGTCGTGGCGTTATTATGTCATAACAAAGTCTTGGGCTTGACGCATCCGCGTACAGCAAAAAGATTTAGTTGCGAATAAAAACACACTGATCTGTCGTCAGTGATGTTGTTAGTGGTAATCTTAAATACTAAAGTTATAATATAAATAAAAATAATGTTGCCGGAAATCGTCGTGAAGTGCAATCATACTTCCTTTAAAATACACAGAAATATGTTATTACCAGAGTAAAGTAAATATGCCAGATTATGTAATTATGTAAATATGTTCAGCCATACTTTAATCAATGAAATTTGGTTTCTTCGCCACCTTTTCATTTAGAAAAAGTTTTCGATTCATTTTTTACATCTTTCAGCTTGTTAGTAGCTTTTTTAGCACATTTTCAAAAAATTTTGTAAAAATGTGCCTATATAGCTTCACTCTGTCCGTCCGTCCGTCCGTATGTTTACAAAAACTTTTACATCGTTTGAAATAGAGTAAAAAAATTTTAATCATGGGTAGTTTTTGCAAAAAAAATAATTTCGTAGAAGAATTTTTTTCTGTAGCCCCACCTGTTACGGGGCTACAGCCCCCCAAAGTTGGAAAAAGCCCTATATTTAAATTGTTATAACAAGAGTTCTGTTACATATATTTTCAATCTGAAAACGGCAAATGATAGCTGGTTTCATAAACTTTATAAATTTTTACAAGGCAAATTTTTAGGGTTGCCATACGGTACTAATATTTAACATTACGCAAAACTCAATTTCCGCAAAATTTTTGGCCACACATATCTTCTGAACGCTTCAAGCTAGAGTCTTGAAATTTTGGGAGAAGTTAGATACTGAAAAATTAGTAGGAGTCGGTTAACAAAATTTTTTTGTCAGGCCCCCTATTTAGGAGCTATAAGGGCTCGAAAATTGAAATTTTTCCATTTTTAAACACCTGTAACTTGAATACCTGTCCAAATTTTTTTTTTAGTGATAAACAAAATTCAAAGCTCTATAATTATATTTCAACATGTGTCAAAGGTTTTTCTTAATTTTGAAGGGTGACGAAGTTACAGCCCCTGAAAATTCCAAAAAAGCTCTATATTTAAATTGATATAACAAGAGTTCTGTTAGGTTTATTTTCAATCGAAAAACGGTATTAGAGAGTCGCTTTTATAGACTTTACAAAACTATGTCGATCAAATTTATAGGGTTGCCATACGGTACTAAAATTTAGCATTATATAGAACTCAATTTTTGCAAAATTTTTGGCCCAACATATCTTCTAAACGGTTCAAGCTAGGATCTTGAAATTTTGAGAGAAGTTTGATACTGAGAAATTAGTAGGAGTCGGTTAACAAAATTTTTTTGTCAAGCCCCCTATTTAGGAGCTATAAGGGCCCGAAAATTGAAATTATGCTATTTTTAAGCACCTCTAACTTGAATACCTGTCCAATTTTTTTTTTATTAATATACAAAATTTAAAGGTCCAACATTATATTTTAACATATGTTAAAGGTTTTCCTTAAATTTAAAAGGGGTTCCTTAAATTGAAGAAAGTGTCTCTCAGTTTTACCCATTTTTGCTTAGAGGGGGGGGGGGGGGGTGGGAAGAAGTTAGATTCTTGAGAAATTTGGCAACCTTCCCCATTGAAGGGCTATAACAATTTTTAAATAAAAAATTTACTGTTAGCAGTAAATTTTATAAGTCAGTAGTAACTATTTCCAAGTAAATATTTCCAAAGTTAAACTCAGTATGTAACACAATATAATTTTGAAAATGTGCTTTTTTAAAAACCCTTTGTATTTTTTCATCACTTGTTTATACCCGTGCATACATATATGACATCGGGTATATTAGATTTGCTCCTCCGTTTGTAACGCATCGATCTAGACGAGCTAGATATAGTGTCAAGGGTACGTATCGGCTCAGAATCGAAAAATTAGTCGATCTAGCTATGTGTGTCTGTCCGTCCGTCCGTCTGTGTGTCAGCACGATAACTCAAAAACTAAAAGATCTACAGTTTTGAAATTTTCACAAAATATTTTTCAATCAATTTCTAGGTTCCCTATTTTTTTTGGTTAAGATCGGACCAAAACTTCGGGTAGCTCTCGAACAGCTAACTTTTTTAACTCCAGTATTTTCATATAAAAATTTGAAATTTATCTGCACATCTTGTATATATGTAACATGAAAAAAAATTATATGAATTTTGTTTTTGTTTGCCATACAACTTTTTTGCACCAATATGAATTTCTTCAAAACTATTTATACTACGGGGATGAAAATTACACACGGTTAGTTTTATATTGACTCCGGCACTTATATGAAGTTTCAAAATGTTAGGGCCCCATTTTCGGGGGGCTGCCATACAACTTCCTTGCACCAATATGAATTTCTTCAAAACTAATTATACTACGCGGATGAAAATTACACACGGTTAGTTATATAATGAATCGAGGACTTATATGAAATTTCAAAATGTTACGGCTTCATTTTCGGGGGGCTGCCATACAACTTCTTTGCACCAATATGAATTTCTTCAAAACTAATTATACTATGAGGATGAAAATTACACACTGTTAGTTATATATTGAATCGAGCACATATATGATGTTTCAAAATGTCACGGCCCCATTATCGGGGGGCTGCCATACAACTTATTTGCACCAATATGAATTTCTTCAAAACTAATTATACTACGAGGATGAAAATTACAAACTGTTAGTTATATAATGAATCAAGCACTTACATAAATTTTCAAAATGTTACTGCGCCATTTTCGGGGTGCTGCCATACAAAGTTTTCAGTTCAATAACTGTGAATCTAATAAAGCTAGGAGGTTAAAATTAAAATTGGGCAGGTAAAGTAATAGGACAAGTTACTTGGCAAAGTTGGATATCATTCGGACCAACTTTTAGGGTGGGGCATTTTTTTTTTTTTTTTTTTGTTTATTTTTAAGCAAAAATTATGGGATAATGAGTTAAATTTTTTTAAACTATTTTACTTTTTTATATTTTTTGTAATATATTCTAGCATTATAGAAATAAATAACGGTTTATTTTTCATATTATAGTAGGTATGCACGGGTATCTAAAAGTTGACAAGGGCAACTATAATCTTCCTCGTTTCAAATAAAAATATGATTTTATAATCAAAGATTCAAAATATAAATTTTTTAATAATTTTAATTAAAATTCAATATTTTTTTAAATATAATTTGTTTGAAATTTATATTATATTAACAATCATTAAAGAAAGCCAGGATTGTAAATTTATAATGTATTTTTTACATCAGCAACAATAATTGCACGTACGTTTAGTTCAGGTTCACGTTCAAACGCAAAAATTATTTTATAATGTCCTGGTTGTAAATGATTTGGAAATGAAACATCTTCGTTTAACAAACAGTTATCAAATTTATAAAATTTTCCTTTAGATACCATACTTTTATCAAATTCTCCTTCAAATTGTGGTAAATTTGAGCAATCTTTTAATGATTCCATAAAAAACTTCTTATATTCATTATTAAAATAATCAAATAATTTGGTTTTTGGTACTGAAAATGGTAAACTTTGAAAATTGTTATCTCTACGGGGACTTCTAAAAACTTTTACAGTAGCCTGAAATAGAAAATTTGTAAGCAAAATATTATCAAAAAAATTCTCATCAAAATCAAATTGCATAAGTTTATTAAAACAGACTGGAAGTATAGAAAACTCAATTTATAGACTTTAGTTGTATCTGCAACCGTGTAATTCAACCAATGAGGTCAAAAAAGCACATTTCAAAAAGCTTTTCTTAATTAGAATTCATGTCATTTTTAACATCAAAAAATGTAAAATAAAAAATTTGGTCAATTAGGTCTGTGGCAGTTCATTGAAATAAAAATTGGGGGGTTTTGTGAAACGAATAAACGAAAATGTGTTTAGTTTTTCCGGCTTTAAAATTATCTGCTCTTTATACCAGCTTGTTCTTAAGATTTCCGTAAACTAATAGCCGTAGATCAATATACGCTAGGAGTCTAGGCTATTCTTCAACCTATTAAGCAAATATCTAAAGCTAAAGCCTTTTTGCCCATTATTCATGCTGTACCTGCTTCCTGGATCTATGTACACTATTTTATACTTCTAATGCTTTATAGCTATTTCTTAAATTTAAATTTTTATTTCATTTTATTGTGTTTTACAAAATAAAATATTAATTACCTCTGCTTTTTCATCAAACAAATCCGTATTTATAGTGAAATTACCAGTAATTCCATATGTTCCTCTCGATATTCGAGTATGTTTGAAATTAACTGTTAAAAATTCTGGATGATCATTTTGAAGATCTGTTGATAAAACAGTGTATTCCCAATCCTTTAATTATTATTTACTCAATTATTGACAACTTTAATTTAAAAAATAATTTTAAACAAACCTTTTTATTCAAAAATCCATTAATAGAAACCAACTGGATGAATGTTATAAATGAAAACAACATATAAATTGGTGAAAAATGATTTTCAGCCATAACTATTCAATTGTTTTTTACAAAGTATCTCGGTTGAATTTTTAAAATTCAGGTTTTTATAAGTACAAAAATACATGAAATATTTATACTAATTATTTTAATTTCTGTTTTAATCTTGTTATCTAGAAAATTATAACAACATTTAATTACATTAAAAATAATTACAGCTTACATTGTGATACACTGCACATAAGTACATTGAATGAGTGAAAACAGGTAAGAATCAATAGTATTTTACCTTTTTGCGTGCAATTGTCTTATTGTTGGCTTGTAATTAAATATATGTTTGGTTTGTGGAGCAGGGTTTAGTTCAATTATAATATATATATTTCCAAGGAGAAAGGCTATAATGTGATTTCAGTTCTGGTTTAATTCAGTTAATTTGTAAGAGGGTATACATAAAATAACTAGTTGAAATGGAAATTTGCCTTAAAAATTAGCATCTGCATAACTGCTATTACTGAAATTAGATTAGTTTTATTTGCCTAAGTTTTGACAGTTAATTTTTGAAAGTCAATATTCTTCCATATAAATGACATAATTTTTAGCACATTGTGCCTATATAGCTTCACTCTGTCCGTCCGTCCGTCCGTATGTTTACAAAAACTTTTACACCGTTTGAAATAGAGTAAAGAAATTTTAACCATGGGTAGTTTTTGCAAAAAAAATTATTTCGTAGAAGAATTTTTTTCTGTAGCCCCACCTGTTACGGGGCTACAGCCCCCCCAAAGTTTGAAAAAGCCCTATATTTAAATTATTATAACAAAAGTTCTGTTGGATATATTTTCAATCTGAAAACGGCAAACGATAGCTGGTTTCATAAACTTTATAAATTTTTGACAGGGTTGCCATACGGTAAATGTTTAGGGTTGCCATACGATACTAAAATTTTACATTACACAAAACTCAATTTTTGCAAAATTTTTTACCACACATATCTTCTGACTGTTCAAGCTAAGGTCTTCAAATTTTGGTAGAAGTTAGATAATCAGAAATTAGTAGGAGTCGGTTAACAAAATTTTTTTGTCAAGTCCCCTAATTTTGCTATTTTGAAACACCTGTAACTTGAATACGTGTCCAAATTTTTTTTAGTGATATACAAAATTTAAAGCTCTATAATTATATTTCAACATGTGTGAAAGGTTTTTCTTAAATTTGAAGGGTTACGAAGCTACAGTCCCTGCAAATTCCAAATAAGCCTTATATTTAAAATGATATAATATGAGTTCTATTAGGTTTATTTTCAATCGAAAAACGGTATAAGAGTTCTGCTTTTATAGACTTAACAAAAGTACGTAGATCAAATGTATAGGGTTGCCATACGGTACTAAAATTTACCATTATATAAAACTCAATTTTTGCAAAATTTTTGGTCCCACATATCTCTTAAACGGTTTAAGATAGGGTCTTGAAATTTTGAGAGAAGTTAGATCGTCAAAAGTTAGTAGGAGTCGGTTAACAAAATTTTTTTGTCAAGCCCCCTGTTTGGAAGCTATAAAGGCTCGAAAATTTAAATTTTTCTATTTTTAAGCAGCTGTAACTTGAATACCTGTTCAATTTTTTTTTTATTAATATACAAAATTTGAAGGTCCAACATTATATTTTAACATATGTTAAAGGTTTTTCTTAAATTTAAAAGCGGTTCCTTAAATTGAAGAAAGTGTCTCTCAGTTTTACCCATTTTTGCTTAGATAATAAAATTCTAAGTAAAATTCCAAATTTTGGTTTAATTCCTAGATGAAGTTAGATCCTTGAGAAATTTGGCAACCTTCCCCTTTGAAGGGCTATTAGAACTTCTAATATAAATAAATTATACTTCTAAATAAAAAATTTACTGTTTCTATAAGTAAGCAGTAACTTAGTCACCAACGTATATATTTCCTTAATTAAACGTTAATATTGAAGCTTGAACATTATATTCCGATAAAATATTTAGTATGAAACACTATATTATTTTGAAAATGTGCTTTTTTAAAAACTCTTGGTTTTTTATTATCACTTGTTTTCATCAATGTGTGTTAAAACCTAGTGCAAATTTAATTAAGTCCATCCCTGAACAAATTTCAATACAATAAAAAAATCAAATTAAAAACAAATTAATCAAAAAATCTATGTAACTTTATTTGTTCTAACACGAAATTTGACATAAGCAAACACGTATTATGTATTACTAATAATGGACTAAATTAATATACTAGTACTGCAAAGTTTTTAAAATTTATTCCTCGTAATGACATTTGTATTAATAAAAATCTTAACTTTTAGCTTTATAAACTATTTATAAGTACTTTATAAATAGGCTGCTTCTGTTGTTTTTGATGGGGTATATCATGGTGACTTTCATCTAGGCCTTGCGACTAATTATATATCTTAATTTTGATAAATGTAGTTCTAATAATTTATAAATAATATTATATATTTTTTGCAAATGATATATTTTGTATTATAAAATCTAATGAATAAGGCGTGTACGTACCCATTGCTCCACCGAGGCCCAAAAATATCACGCAAATGTTATGATCACGTTACAATTTCAAGAATTAGGTTTAAAATGAACTTTAAAACTATAAGCTCTCATGTGTTTTGCATAACTCTGAGATTTGAAGTTATAGTCAAATGAATTTAAGTGGGTTAATATTAAAATGACTTGAAACATGTTAAAAATGTTTGAAGCTATAATAATTTTATGATTATTTATTATTCAAGTTCACTTTTAAAATCTAGTATTCCCCTTTTTCCAAAATTGTTTCTAAATATCTCTTTTATGATTTTTGAAATAGTATTTCTAAAAGTGTTACAGGGATTGTTCAGGATTGTATACTTCATTTGAAAAATGTTAATGTATTATACATATTCTGAAAATAGTGGAAGCCGCTGACTTCGGGTCGCCTTTGTGCATATAACCAATTATTAAATTTATTATTAAATGTGTATTAAAATTATAACTTATAGCACGGATGGCACTTCTCCACTCAAAACCTGTTCACCTTTCTCTGCACCACACAATACCTTGGGTTTTGAAAATCATTCTACAATATATATACATATATATATATATTCAAAACTGTGCCAAGCAACCTAATACAAAACATACAATAAAGCATTGTCAAGAGAAGATAAGTTTTAAATCCAAAATCTGCACAACGTCCGGTTTAAAGAATGTAAGAGATTTAATTATTTTAGCCATATTTTTCATATAGAAGTCTAATTGATAAAGTCCTGATAATATGTTCTTTTATTCAATAAAAAAGTATGTTTTAATTAATATTAAATTTTATTTTTAAATATTAATCGAAAAAAATTTCAAATTTCCATTAAAAACATTTTAAAAAAACAATCATTTTGATTTTATAATGTATTTTTAACATCAGCCACAACAACTGCACGTACGTTTATTTCAGGCTGGCGTTCAAATGAAATAACTATCTTATAATGTCCCGGTTGCAAATGATTTGGTAATGAAACGTCTTCTTTTAGCAAACAGTTATCAAACTTAAAAAATTTTCCTTTAGATACCATACTTTTGTCAAATTCTCCTTCAAATTGTGGTAAATCTGAACATTCTTTAAATGAATCCATAAAAAGCTTCTTATATTCATTATTTAAAAAATCAAATAATTTGGTTTTTGGTACTGAAAATGGTAAACTTTGAAAATTGTTATCTCTGCGCGGACTTCTAAAAAACTTAACGTCAGTCTGAAAAAGAAAATAATCAAGCAATGGAAAAAAACAATGGTTTATAAAAAGCACATATCCAAAATCAAACAAAATTTCGAAATATATTTTGTACAAAGAAAATAAAGTTAATTGAAATACAAAAACAAAATAAAACGAGGAAGGGTGTAGTAGAGTAGACTGTATCAACTCTGGGACTCGTATGATCGTAACATACACATTATATCATCCGGTTAATTACTTTTGTCAAAATTTCAAAGATACAGCTTTATTAAATGTATTGGAATACTCATATAAAAGAAGGAATTGTATGGCAGCTACTCGAACACACTGCTGTAGACCAACCAAATTTTGCTGTAACTTTGGCCATTACACTAAACTACTTTTAGCAAAATTTCAGACACGAAGCTGTAATAGGATACAGCTGACAGAGTAATACACATATAAAAAATGAAATTGAATGGCAGCTACCCGAACCCATGGACCAAAATGGCTGGATTTAAATAGCAATGACGGCTATTGCAAAAAAAAAGAATTTGCGAAAATTTCAGGATCCCAGCTCCTTCAGTTTTTGAGTTATCCGGCGGACGGACGGACATACGTATCTAAATCGATTTATTTTTCGATTCAGATCCGATCCATACACATAATTATCAATACCGAAAGAGTAAATGAATGTTTTTTTAAGAAATCAATTAATTATTAAATCAAAGCTTACGCATTTCGATTAAGACTATAACTGACAATCTGACAATATAAAAATAATCTCGGTGTCCTCTCCAAAAGTATGGGAAAAATTATAAATCAAAAGCTAACGAAATTCCAGGATCATAAACGACTGATTCACAATCGACAATACAGGTTCAGACCTCTTCGTTCAACTGATGATACCATGTGATCCATATATACCTTTATGAGAAGTTTAAAATATCGGTTTTCATAATACTGGTGAATTTTATGTTGTAGGGTTGAATTTTTCTTAAGTTTTTGACCCTATATGGATAGTTGCTTTAGGTATTCATAAATTGTAGAGCTTTAAGTTTAGGTTTGAGTTTTTTTTTAAAGGGTTAAAGATCTAATTCAGTGTTTTGTAAATGGCAGCACCCATGTAGCTTTCTATACACTTTATAGCAGCTGTAATATTATTCACTAGTTTAATAAATACCAAAAACTGTTACTTTCAGTGAGTTAAATAACGATTTAGTAAAAATTAAGAAATGGGATGAAAGTAGCTGTAATGAATTGAATACCAACAAAATCCAATGGTGTTTGATCTGGCGGGAAATAATAATTTCTGTCCCCAACTTGTTATTTCTGGGAGAAGTTTTGCAGCACTCGATGTATTTCAATATTTTGGTATTTGAGTTAAACAAAAAATTGACCTGTTATCGTTGTGAAACTTCCTTTTCTTTATTTGATATCGTCAATATCCTTTATGTTTTATATCAAAAACGTATATTAGATCAAAATAGTGTAAAGCACATATTATGTTTTGTAATAGAAGAAGTTTAAGGTATTTGTTTGAAAATGTTTATATCGAAGAAACTGAAATGTCTAAAATTCTTTAAGTTTTAAAACCAACTCCTTTTTATACCAGCTCGATATCTGTTGGACGCTATTAGAGACTATTAGAAATCCGTTGACTTATATTTGTAGTAGATTTTAGTATATTCTAGTAATTAGTAATTTGTTTCTACTTTTTAACCATCCTACACAACTATTCAAGGATTTGTATAGAATAATTTTTGAAAGTGTTAGCACTTAATTTTGTACCATTAAATTTTAATATTTATATTAATTTATTGCATTTAGTATCACATTAAAAAGATAAAATTTTACTTACTTCTGCTTTTTCATCGACCAAATCCGTGTTTATAGTGAAATTTCCGGTGATTCCATATGTCCCTCTCGATATACGAGTATGTTTGAAATTTATGGTTAAAAATTCTGGATAATCATTTTGAAGATCTGCTGATAAAACACTGTATTCCCAGTCCTTTAAATTTTTTTTAACTCAACAATATACAGCTTGAATTTAAATAACAAATTTGAACAAACCTTTTTATTTACCATTCCATAAATAAAAACCGACTGGAACAAGATCATTAATAAAAACAACATATAAATTGGTAATAAATGATTTTCAGCCATAACTCTTTAAACGATTTTAAAAAATATCTCTGTTGACTTTTTAAAAGTGGAGTTTTTATAGGTGCAACAAATACATGAAATATTAAATACTAATTATTTCAATTTTTGTTTTTATCTTTTTATCTAGAAAATTATTACAATATTTAATTATTTTGGAAGTAACTATAGCAAACATTGTAATTAATACGTGAATGCACTATAATTATTTTATACAGGGGAGAATTAAGAGTATTTCAACTTTTTTTTTGTAACAAAAGTAATATAGTATAGGAGCCATTTACCTTACCTTCGAAATTGTAAATTGTTCCTGTTAGTATACTGAGTAGATTTGAAATTGAATTATATCAGAGTAAATTGGGTCTATAGATTTGTTGTATAAACACCTAGACAAGGTTATTCTAATTATCTTTTGACAATTATATAATTCTCTAACGACTGAGTGGTACCCCTGACCTTTCACATGGAAGACGCAAGTTCGGGCCGAGTGAAAGTGAAAAAAAAAATTTCACTGGTTTTCGAATCGACTCAGTTACCCTGGTTTTCGAGTTCAAATTAATGCCTTAATCAATAATTAATAATTATATATCTCTAATAAAAAATTCATTAGTATAGCAATATAAACAAATAATTTAATTAAATAATATAACTCACAGATATAGAATACCATACAACTCAAATACAAAATATTACAATATAAACAAAAATAGAATTGTATCTATTAGAAATCTCAGACGTTACTGCATGTAATAAGGCCTGGTACTATCTCATGTTTAAATTATATTTGAAATTTATTAAGATCAATATTCTAATAACACGAATATAATATGACCCCCTTTTCCAACATGTACCTATAGTATATACAGACTTACCTTTTTTTTTATCAACATGTTATTAAATTCAGTCCGCCTCTAAACATATTTTGTCCAATGTATTAAAATTTAGTGTAACTTTATTTGTTGTAACACGAAACTTAAGATAAATGAACACGAATAATCTATTCTATCAATGAACTAAGTCAATGTACTAATCAATTGCAATAATCTGTTATAAGTTCATAATTTTTATTGTATAATATGTCATTAATTAAATATTTTTATGATAACCCTAATTATTATATCATGTAAACCTTATTTTCTTAAAAATTATTTATTGAATTAATTATTAATAATGATTAAATTTAGTATTATATGTTGAATCCTCAGAAATTGGAAAAATAATTTTTTTTGAATAATTATTAGTTTCTTCCGACTAAAATTTTGTGATCCTGTGGGAAAACGTGTAATGAAAATGTTATCGTCTTATCTATTTACCAACGACGCCCTTAGGTTGGAAGAAGCGTGACAATTACACGAGCCATCAACTAAATTCTTCCAAAAATTTCATAGGAACATTAAAGAAAAAGCTCAGACTTCCCTTGTACCAAATTGCTAGGTTTTGAGTGTTATAGGAACTGTTTCACGTCAACTTATTCTCAATTTAAGGGGCAAAATACCCTTGTACCAAATTTCAAGTTTTCATCTTTATTAATTTCGAAGATCTGCTTTTTGGTATACAGAGTAAATTCTTTTTGCAGTAAATTTCTTGTTTCTATTTTTATAAATTTCGAAGGTATTTTTTTAATGCCTTGGGAGGCTTGGGGGTATTCGAAGAACTTCCAAAATTAGGGCACACAATGGAAACTAAATCCACACAATGGAAAGAGCATCCTTGAACCTAATATGAAAAGCTGAATTTATTTCGGAAATATATTCATTTGGCCGTGGCTTTTTTAGAAACTGCCAGAATTTGAACCTATGGGTCGGTTTCACATTTAAAATTACCAACTTTCTTTAATAACGTTTGTGTTTTTTCAACAATTTTTTATCTAATTTAAAAAAACCATCTTTTTCTTGTTTTTTTTATATCAGTGATACAAAAACACTTTAGAGCCTACTCTCTAAAAACAAGTTAATGTCATCTTAAAACAAATTGAACCATTTCTAAGAATAAATTAATGCATTGTTCATTTCAAACTCCTACATAATAAAAAAACAAGTAAAGAAACAGTCAGTCGGTGCAACCGACTTAGAAATACCCTACACCTATTTGGTTCAAATTTAAGGACATATCCATAAGTCATTTTAACACCATAGAAGCTGCTATTAATTTGATCGTAAGACATAGCTAACCAAATTAACTGTATAATACTAAAAACATTTTCTAATTACCCTATCTATTAAAAAATACTACAAATTCTTACTAATTTATCTATTTAAAAATATTAAAAAACAAACAAACTTGAAATAAATGAAAATATATTTATTCCAATTTAATTACAAAATGAAAAAATTCTAATTATTAAATTTTGTGATAAAAAGATAATCAAAGCATAATATATTTAATAATCCAAATTTTTAAAAATTGCAATTATTTTAAATGGTTAGTTTATATACCTAATAGAAAAGCTTATAAACGCAAAATATGCAATAAATGTATTTCTAAAATACAATTAAAAATTTACACCTTTTGAATTATATGCATTTAAATATAAAAATAAATTTTACATAAATGCAACAAGTACCTTTGAACATAGCTGAACCACTACAATTAAGTCTAGATTTCGGAGACACATAGGACATAGGAAATATATTCTTTGGCTTCGAAATTAAACTCGACCACAACCAATTCCCATGGTACTTTCATTACTAGTAACCTACTGTTAAATTTCATCAAAATACCGGCATTATTTTTTGAGTTATGGTGTTTGTAAGATATATGTTTGTTAGTCCTTGAACTTTTCAAGGGTTCCAGGACCCGAAATTATGGTACGATTTCGCCCATATGCAGTCCCGTCATACTTTCAATACTAATTAACCCTTGTACACAATTGGAACGCTCTATCTTAATTTTAATTTACTAGTTTTATTAAATTCGATGATAAGCTTTTACACATTGGGGGGTCTAAGAGAGGTTCTGAACCACCACTCCAATTGATCCCAAATTAGGGGGGCACGCAAGAAATAGTAAAGAACACCCTTGTGGCAAATTGGAAGCTTCTACATTTGTTTCAAGTTACTATCTTTATTAATTTCGAAAATATGCTTTAAGGGCCTAAGAACTGAGTGGCTGGTCCCCGATCCACTACTCCAATGGGGCCCAAATTTCAAAGACACTTACGAAATAGGAAGGGACACCCTGATACCAAATTTGGAGGTTCTATCTTCATTGGTTTCGGAATTATGCTCGTTTGGCCTAAATTCGATCAAAAAGTTCTAAGTTCCGAACCCATTGTCCAATCCTCACCATACGTAATCACCGCCGTAGTTTCGCTGCCAATAACCTACAGCACAAATTTAATGAAGATAGCCTCATTAGTTGTTGAGTTATCGTGATTTTTTATATATGTTCCTTAGCCCTGACATCGATTAAAAGGTCCGGAATCCGAACCGTTGGGCTGATTTCGCCCTTATATAGTCCGCGCTGTACTTATAGTACTAGTTAACCCTTGTACACAATTTGAACGGTCTATCCTAATTTTAAGTAACTATTTTTAGTAATTTCGATTATAAGCCTTTAAAACTTGGGAGGTCTGAGAGGGGTACAGAACCACCACTTCAATTGATCCCAAATTAGGGGAACACGCAAGAGATAGTAAAGAACACCCTTGTGGCAAATTGGAAGCTTCTACATTTTTTCAAGTTGTTATCTTTATTAATTTTAAAGATATGCTTTAAGGTCTTCGGAAATGTGTGGCTGGTCCCCGACCCACTACTCCAATGGGACCCAAATTCTCAAGACACTTAGGAAATAGGAAGGGACACCCTGATACTAAATTTGGAGGTTCTATCTTCATTGGTTTCGGAATTATGCTCGTTTGGCCTAAATTCGATCAAAAAGTTCTAGGTTCCGAACCCATGGTCCAATCCCGACCTTACGCGATTCCCGAAGTAGTTTCATTACTAGTAACCTACAGCACAAATTTGATGAAGATAGCGTCATTAGTTGTTGAGTTATCGTGATTTTTTATATTTGTTCGTTAGCCCTGAAACCGATTAAAAGGTCCAGAATCCGAACCCATGGGCCGATTTCGCCCATATGCAATCCCCGCCGTACTTTCAGTCCTAGTAACCTACAGTTAAAATTTCATCAAGATAGCTCCATTATTTTTTGAGTTATCGTGCCTACGGACGGACGGACGGACGGACGGACGGACATGGCTATATCGACTAAGGCGGTCACCCTGATCACAAATATATATACTTTTCCATATCTAGCTCGCTTCCTTTAGGTGGTTACAAACACCATACCAAAGTTAATATACCCCTTTACCTATTCTATAGGTGTAGGGTATAAAAAATTGTAAAATAATTTTTTGTAACATTTCTATTTATTTTAAAATTAAAAATTCTATTTAATTTTATTCAGAATCTTTATAAATTATTTGATAAATAAATCTACGAAATAAATTTTCTTTTTAACATAACAATTGACAATTAAAATACCCTACGTAATAATATTGCAAATAAAAACTAAAATACATTTTTGCTTATAATGTAATTAATTTTTAATTTCATTCATACTTACAGAATTATTCGCCTACCACACCGGCGTTAGTTCTTCTCTTTTTATACCCGTATCGTATAACTATAGATCAAAGGGTATAATAAGTTTGTCATTACGTTTATGACGCAGAGAAGGAGGGCGGGTAGATATAGAATCAAAGGTATGGATCGGATAGAATCAAACAATTAATGCATGTCCGTCTGTCCGCTCACTCATAACTCAAAAATAAAGAAGAATTTTGAAATTTTCACAATTTCGATTTCATGCAATAGCCGTTATCGCTATTGAAATCCATCCACTTTGGTCTACGGGTTCGAATATCTGCCATACAGAAGGGATTGTGGGGTTTATAGGGTTTATAGGGGTTTTATATGAACATTACTCTACACCTAATGAACTTGGGTGTCCTAAATTTTGCCAAAAATAGTTTAGTTTTATGGCCAAGATTTTTGCAAAATTTAGATGGGTTAGTGCAGTTGGTTCGAGTAGCTTCCGCATAACTTCTTCTCTTATATAACTAGCATAACTCTATATACCTATTGATGCTGAGTGTCTAAAATTTTGCCAAAAGTAATTAGTCGGATGATATAATGTTTATATTACGGGCATACGGGTATCCCAGAGTTGACACAGTCTACTCTACTACATTTTTCCTCGGTTTTTTGATATTCTTGTTATATATTTTGTTATCTTCTTTTTTGAATAGGAATTAAAATTATAATTCTGTATTTCTTTTTTTTATATTCCTATTTTAGATTTAAGACCTCCCTTCAATTTTATTTACTTATATTCTAAAATATATTTTCGATCCACTAAACTTAAATAAAATTTTCTTTTTATTTCCATTAGAATTCACATTAAGAATTGTATATACAAAGAGAATCGAATCACTAAAATTGAAAATATATATTTTTTTTTATTTATTTATATTTATGTATATTTATATGTATGTTTGTTTTAAATTGGCAAACAATAGCGCCGATGTCAATGTTTAAAAAAGAAAGAATTTAAAACAACCTACAACAATCTGCAAATATTACACTATATAACATAACAACATCTAGTTATTCATAAAAGGAGATGACTTAATTAGTATCACGGCAATGATATATCGTTTTCATATTCGATTCTGCGTTTTTATGTATGAATATACTATCGAAAATTCAAAATAAGGACTTTATGAAATTAAACCCAACAGATTAATCCTAAATTAATACGATTATACAAGAGTATAGTATCCAGTGTATTTACCAAATAGTTTTACTCAAGGCTTTATAACATTTAAGGCTATGGCACAGTCTTTTTGACCAAATTCAATATGATCTAAAGTTGGTCAAACAGACTGTGTATTCTAAGATTGTAAACATGGGGAAATATTTTAATTGAAATTCCAAATAAATTTGATTTTAAAATAATTTTAAATATGCGCTTAGATTGTAAGGACAGCGTAATGAATGAAATCAATTAGAAAGTATAGGACTAACTTGTTTATTTTTTTTCCGTTAATCTACAAAGATCTGTATAATGTCTGTATCGATACTTAATATAATCGAATCGATCGAATCCATATATATTTTATACAATTATTCAAAGTTCTGCGTTCATTTATTACATTGTGTAAAATATATTTTGAAGTTTGGACTGTTTTTCGTGGTTTTATTTTCATAATTCCTTTACAATTCTTAGTTTCAATGTTAACATTTACACGAATACAATAAATTGACAAAGAAAAACCTGAAAAATGTATTGTAATCCAAATAAAAACATTAAATTTTGTTTTTTTTTTATTTTTTTTTAATTTTCTTATTGCATTTTCTAAAAACTGAAAGAATATCGAATTGAAAATAATAAAATTATTTTCCATTGAAAACACTTCCTTCTTAATATATTTCCTGAATATGACAGAGACAGTAAAAACACAAACAAAAAATATAGACACAAAGTATAAAAAAGTAAGAAACAAAAAAAAAAAAAAAAACTCCTTCTGTCCTTTTCAAAACATTCCTAATTTTGGTGATCTCTCTTGAGCCTGTATATGGACACAAAACTACAACAACAACATACATTTTTCTTCAGGTTATTAACAAACCAAAATTTTCTATATTTCTGGGGATTCAAAAATATGTTTATATTTTATTATGTATTTGTATATGTGAACTGTAACAATATTATGAATATATATTTATACATTTATTAAAATTAAACGAATATAAATTCGATTCTTATTATTGTTGCTTTTTGATTTAATTTTTTCTTCTATTTGGCAATGCTCCTACACTATGTTTTTGTTTAATGTCTTCTTTTGAAAATAATTAGAATTATATTTTATGGCAAATGTTTAATTAAAAATGCAAAACAAAAAATAAAAAAAATTAATTTGGACTATGCTACAATGTTGTCTTAATTTATTTATGGAAAATTTGGGAAAAAAACAGCCTCTAGTTCCCGAAAGAAATTAAACGTAATAATGGCTTACACTTAATAAGGAGAAGAGTTGAAATATATTAATAACGTACGAAAATAAAAAATGGCGTGGAAGTGAATATGTGGCGTGACGTGGAAAGTGCAGTTTCAGCCTCTCTTTTCAAAAAGAAAAGACTTAGGCTCATGATTTGTTGTTGTTTTTATTCTTTTATTTGTGATCAGTTGTTCTAATTTAGCATCAATTTTGTCAACAGTTTGCGAAAGTAGCAGGTGTTATCAGCAAAGACTTGATTTCTTTTGTTAATTCTCAATGTTCAATGAAATCTCACTGATGGTTTTAGACGCCGACCTTTAAGATGATTTAGCATTTGTGTCTTCATAATCTTATATAATAGCTATAAAGTCAAAAAATCAACGGCTTACTGGAGCTACTCTAAATGATTTAAAAGAAATATCGAAAAGATAAAATTCAATTCCAATAAGATTAAAAGCTTACAGTAAACAAAAGGTGGTGCTGTCACCGGTAGACAAAAAGTGCAATATGATAGCACTGTCGTCAATTAATGAAACAAGCAAAATAATAAAGATAACTTGAAACTGGGTCAGATGTCTGGGAGAGGTTGTATACTGTCAAGGGAATTGATAAGTTTAAGAAAAATATATTAACATTAACATTATCATTTCATTTTACATTTTATAACCAGATGTTATGAATGGATTTTGAGTCTAACAGCATAGAAACATATTCTATCACCATTTCAGTGACGTACAGTTGGAACTACTTAGTCCATGAGTATTATTGTAATTTTAAGATTATATAATATTTTCTCACAAAAATTTTTGACTTTAAATTTGAATTTATGTACAGTATAACTTTAATAAGAATGCGTTGTGCAACCAAATGTAGATATAATATGACACACTAACTAATTTCTGTATAAAAGATAAGCCCAGTCAATTACTATTTAATACGTAGGTGTGGTAAAGAATATTAAAGATATTACTTCGTTAAAATTTAAATATATATACTCGTACATATTTAATTCTAAACTTTCCAAAAATATTTTAACTTGTTTGCATTTTTGAACTTCGTAAATCTTTACCCGAAGTTCACTCTCAAAAAAACTCTAATATTAGTCAATTCTGATGTTTTTAGTTTTCTAACTAACCTCTAACTAAGAAAAGCGGTCAATAATGTATTCATCAATTATAAATTATATTTTTCGTGCTAAATAATCTCCTCACCAAATACAACATTACCTGTAGGTTTAGAAAGTAACCTAAAATTAAACCTCTAATACGTAGTTTCTGAAGTTGTCATTTAAGTTTGAAACATATTATGTATATGCTCATCAACTGCGCAATTTAATTGCTCAATACATATTATGTATGAAGTACAACATTTTTAGCACATTTTCAAAAACTTTTGTAAAAATGTGCGTATATAGCTTCACTCTGTCCGTCCGTCCGTCCGTCCGTATGTTTACAAAAACTTTTACACCGTTTGAAATAGAGTAAAGAAATTTTAGCCATGGGTAGTTATTGCAAAAAAAATAATTTTGTAGAAGAGGGTGGGGAGGGGGGTTAGATGAAGTTAGGTCCTTGAGAAATTTGACCCCATTGAAGGGCTATTAGAACTTTAAAAGTAAATGTTAGCAGTAAATTTTAAAAGTAAGCAGTAACTTAGTCACCAGTGTATATATTTCCAAAATTAAAACTCAGTATGTAATACAATATAATTTTGAAAATGTGCTTTTTTAAAAACCCTTGGTTTTTTTCATCACTTATTTTAAAATTAAAGTCAATATTACTCTATCTTACACAAAGTAAGTATACTTCATAATAAATTCTTCTATAATATCATTGTTAAACTTTTTCAATTTATTTGTTTCTATCTCTTTTATTTACACAATTTTCTTCTCTTTTGTTCTCTTGTCAAATTTTTGGAATTTCCACGAAAAATAAAATAAAATTTTAATAATTTTGAATTTATTAAAAACAATATGAAAATGAGAATCTGTTTAACAATTTTTTTTTTTTTTTTTTTTTTTTAACAAATCTACTTAAAAATTATTATAAATACATACACTTTTTCTTTTGTTAAAATCGATAATAATAATAATAATAAAAATAACAGTAAAATATACTATTATACAAAAACAATATAATAAAGTGAAAAGAAAGAAAATTAGAACACAATAAAATAAAAACAAAAAAAAAAAACAATATTGTATAACGATTTCAATAACCGTTATAATATTTTTCACCCATAATCCAGTCATTTATTCGATTTAAAAGAACACAAATTCTTATAGAATTTATATTTTCTTTCTCTTTCATTTCTTTTTTCTTTCAAGCATTGTTTCATATTCTTTTGTTTTCGTTTTTTTTGTGTTTCTGTTTTCCTTATTTTTGTTCTTTTCTTTTTTTTTTTTTTAAATAAATTTATACAATTCTAACCAGTTTGGCAAATCATGTTATATTTTTTTCCTAGCAATACAATTTCAATTCATATGTTTCCGAATTTGGCGGCAAAATAAAAAAAACAAAAACAATAAAAAAATTTACGCACTAAAACAAAAAAACAAACGGTAAATTTAATATTTATTTCATTACAAATAGGACATGAAATTATTTTTACCATTTAATTCAAAGTATATTGGTTGTATTATGGGTTCAGTTCGTGTTTTATTTTTGTTAGTCCTAACTTCTAACGGTTATTTGAAAAAAAATATTGTTTTGTTTTAAGTTTTTTTTTTTTTTTTTTTTTTTGAAATAATTATATGAAATAATAATTGTGTCTTAAGTTAGAAAGAGATGGAAAATGATTTGGAAGTAAAACAGTGTTAATTGTACCTACTATGGTATAGGTACGCGTTGAATTATAAAATTTTACTGTATGACGTTATTATAATATCTATATACCTATATGTATTATATAATATTTATAATATAGATATGTGGTGGTGGAGGGATTGGAAGGGGACAATGTACTCGTGGAATAGAGCCGTAAAATAGAGCCATAACATTTTATTTTTTGATAAAAAGTAGATTTTTTTATTGTGTTTTTAAATTTTATTAATGCTATTTATATCACTGAATGTATTTCACAGTTAAACGGTGTTATATTAGTGTACAGTATTATGAGTGCACTAGAAATTATTCCGCATCCTAAAAGTAATAGAAAATTTTTTTTTAAATTATATAGACATGAAAGAAATAACTTACAACGATTCAAAGCAATCATGAATTTTATATATGATTAAATTCAAATTCTGCACCTGTTGGAACACTGTTTTAAGTTCTACCTATTTCTAGCTAATTGTTATTTTATGATGCTGATGTATAGAACAATCAAATCGCAGAATTAGGATTCAAAATAACAACCTCAACATAATGATATTTTTTTTAAACGCAAACTATTCAACTGCTAGGCCTGTCTAGTCTGTAATAAGCCTGTCCATACCACAGGTACATGTTGCAACAGATGGTCAAATTATTTTCGTGTATTAGAATTGATCTTAATAAACTCCACGGACAATTTAAATATGAGATAGTACTAGTCATTACAACCTGTAGAAACGTCTTAGATTTTCAATAGATAATTTTATGGTATTCTATATCTGTGAGTTATATAATTCAATTAAATTATTTGTTTATATTTTGTATTTGTTTATATTGTTATATTAATGTATTTTTTATTAAAGATATATAAATAATTATTAATTATTGATTAAGACATTAATTTGAACTCAATGGTGAATGGTAGCTGAGTCGAGTCGAAAACCAGAAAAGTTTTTTCAATCTATCTGGGACTCGAACCCGGGTCTTTCCCATGACAGGTCGGCGTTCCACTGTGCCACCCAGCCGATACTAAACAATTTCTTCACTTTTGACCTTCTTCGACAGACAAAAGGAAAAGAACATGAAATTAGGCAGTTTTACAGCAATTTTCGGATATTAGGCGCTAAATACCAAAAAAAATTAATATACCTACATTGAAAATTTATTAGCAATAGAAGTTAAGTACGCTTTACATTGCACGGGCAGCAGTTATTAATTACTTTACTCATTAATAAGTAAGTATTAATGATTTATTTTTCTTCGTGGTTATTTTATCTTAAAGGATAGCATACGACTTCCACAAAGTTCTACACCTTAGGCTTCGAACACGTAGGCAACTGGCAATGTTAAGTAATATACTTTTGCGCTCACCTACCATTCTTCAATTTGGCCACTTATATGAAAACTAAAACCAATATGTTTGAAACTTTTTTAAAAACGTGATGTAAACTAGGCATAAATTTTATGGAATTATATTATATGGTAAAATATCATTATACCATTTAAAGAAATTATAAAATCTTAGAAATATTGTGAAGAAGAAGAGTGAGACAGAGAATAATTTTTGTTTAGTAAGAAATAAAATATATAAATAAGAAAATATATACATATATTCTTGAATTTTTATATAGAGTAAGGATTGTATGATTTTATAAGAAAGGATTTTCTTAAAGATTTTCATATTATTATTTTTATTATTATTAAATTTTCCATTTGTTTGTTTGTTCTAGTTGTTTTTTTTAAAAACATATTTTACTGTGGAATTCGTATTACATTAAGACGGAACGAATATAAGAAATTTTAAAAGAAGTTTTGGATGTTGTTTTTTTTTTTTTTTTTATTGAAAAAATATGCTATAAATTTTCATTTTCACGATATCATAAATGTTATAGCATTTATATAAAGTTACATGTGAAGACTTGAAAAGCAAAAGAAAGAAAATTGGTTTGTTAAAATTTGTAACAGGATTTTACTTTAATAAAAAATGGCGCGAGTTTTCCTCTAGTAATAAATTTTAAAGTTTTTTAATGAAGAGTATTTTTTTTTTTGGGATTTTCTTTTATGAAAATGGTGAAAAGTGCACGTAAATTTAGACATGGAAAATTGATAATAAATAATTTTATATTTTTTATTATTTGTTAGCTTATTTTTGTTAAAATATAAATTCTTTATAATTTATTAAAGACAGAATTAAAAGGATCAGAAAGAAGGATTTTATAAAATGAAAAATCAGTTAATTCAAAAATAATGTATTTTCAGTCCATGCTTTTTTACAAATGACCGTATTCTTTCATAGTAGGTAGGTATAATATTCTTTAATATTTTATACTTCAAGGGAGCTTGCTGAAACATTATGACTAAGTGCATGGCATATTAAAGAAGGAGTACAGTTTCAATTTGCAGCACAGGAATTTTTAATTAGAAAGAAAATTTCTGAAAAATCTGTTTATTTTAATAAGTTCCGCTGTCTGCATACATGCACAGGATATCCAGAGTTCAGTGGTTAATATAGCACTGAAGATGTGAGAGAGAATCTGTAAACCGGAAGATGATACAAGTGGCCCATAGATGGAGAAAAAAAATGTTTTAAAATAAAGGGTCTATATTATATTGCCTCTGCTTAAATTATAAAGCTTAAATTCAATGTGCAAGCTTTTATAGCTCATTTTAAAGCCTTAAATATGAAAAATTTATAATGCTATAAATATTGTTTTGCTTTAAACTTTCTGGTTTTGGAAAATTTTAAAGTGCTTATTAATATTTTTGCATTATTACTTCTTTAATTGAGGGAACTACAATAATTTTTTATTGTAGACAAATCCAATTTTTATTCGAGGGACAGAGTGATACAATGGGAGTAAGAACCAAAAAACTATTTCAGATGTTCAACAATAACTGCAACTTACAAACGTTGTATACATAAATCCTGTTTGGGAAAAAGTAAGAATAACCAGAATAAACATTGATCAGGTTCTTCTTCTAATGTTGTCTATCCGTAATTAAATGTCAGCGTTCATATAATATTGGCAACGATATCCTGGATGATGTTCAGAACCGCTCCTGCATGGATTTAATCCCCAATGTTTTTGATACCTGTTCAATTTCTAATGTTGCGCAACCAAATTATTTCTTTCCTTCCTTTACCTCTTTTCCCTTAAATTTTTTCTTTAACAGTTAACTGGGAGAAGTTTGTGTTTTTGTTTTTTGCTTTTTTAGCCTGAGAGGCAGTTTCAGTGTTTTCTCTACGAAGAACTTTTCCGTTTAAAATATGATCATATTTCGAAAGTTTCGATTTTTTTAAGTTCTCTCACTTTTAAGGTTCATGTTTTTACATCATAAAAAGAAGACAGACCAAACATAGCATTTTACGAATCGTAAGCGAATGCCCAAGTTCACTTCTCGACAGCAAAAAATGTTCTTGTTTTTCGGTTCGGCATCTAATTTCCTTTTCTCAGCTTCAACTTTCGTGTCCGAGATATTTGTATACGTTGAGACTCTCAAAATTGAGCGGATATTTATTTTAATTGTTGATGCAGTCAGTGTAAGGTGCTCTTGTCTGCTTACGGTTCTTTTTTTAATTTTCGAACTATTTTTTTTTTAACTAAGCAATTCACTATTATGTTTTACTTTGGCTTTGACGTTTTTGTTATAAGAACAGAATCTAACATCTGCATATCTAATGTTATATACATATGTGCTATTTACTTTTATTCCAAAATCTAAATCGCTCACTGCTTCCCGAAAACTTGCCACAGCATAGATGTCAAGATGTCAGATGTCATAAAATATGCTTAGAATAACCTTTAATAATTTTTATACCTGTTTGTAGCTCAAAAGGGTAAACTAAGTTTGCGATACAGTTTCTGACGTTGTAAAGGTGGGGAAGAGGGTGGTTTTCTATTTTGTAAACTTTTTGAAATTAAAGTTATAAAAAAAGACTTTAGACTCTAAGTTTACCTTGCCTATACTACTTTCTCTCTACCTAGCCTATACTTTGAAATTTTATCAAAAGTAATTAACCGGAAGATATAATGGTTTTTTTACGTTCATGGGTATCCAAGAGTGGATACAGTCTACTTTACACTTATCCTTTAAGGCAAATAAAGCATCACACTATTTCAATTAAAATATTTTGTCAAAGTTCACGTCAAAGTATAAATTCAAACTAAAATTTGAATAGAAAAGTTTAATACACTAATGTTTACAAATTAATTTCAAAAATAAATAAAATATTAACACACATTAAAAGCTTTTGTACATTGTTCAAAAAAAAAATTTAATTTAATTATTTATTCACTAAAAATTATATTTTTATACATTTTAGATTACAATTTAAAAACATATTAAATGATATATTCATTCTTTAGAAATATTCTAAATCTACATCTACATAGCTAAGCTATATAATGTAGTATGAATTAAAATACAGACACATTATTGTCACATTTAATATGAGCAGAAAAAAAAATAAAATGAAAATGAGACAAAATGAACTAACGAGGTGTCTTTGAAATTCAATTCATATTATTCTCATGTGAATTACCTTAATTCGATCCTTTAAACTTTATTTCTCTGTAGTTTCAGATTTTTTTTTTTTTTTTTTTTTACCCTTTCCAAAATATTCTCAAATTCTCAGATTTACAAATATATTTAAATAAAGACGAATTTTTTATATTTTGTTTTTTATTTTATTTTTTTTTTTTTATTTTTTGGTTAAATTAAATTTCATTCAGTATTTCACCAGAGGGAAATTCTTAGTTATATACTAGTTTACAAAAAAAAAAAATTTATATTTTGTTTGAAGTTGAAGGAACTATTTTGTTCTGCAATAAGAAGAGACGAGATTCCCTTAAGACATTTTCTTTTTTTTTTTTTTTTAATTTTATTCTATAAAGTTTTCTATATTTTTTTAAGTACATTTTAAAGAAAAATTTTGAAAAAAATTTGGCAATTTAGTTTTCCTCAGTCCGCCTGTGCTGTCGTCCGAGTGTTAACAAAAACTCTAAGCCGTTGGAAATTTAAGCTCCTGATAGGTATCGCAAAAGATCATTAATGTCAAACTATTTTTTTGTTATAAGCCTCATGTGTCACAGAGCTTTAACTGCCCAAAGTTTAAAAACATCTTATATTTTAAATCTTAGTAGTTCTTTAAGATATATTCTGGAAACTCCTAACCACTCCTGGTGTCATAAATTTATCGGAGTTTCATACAACATTCTAATTAACCGTTATGCGAACTTTAGTTTTTGCAAATTTTTTTACTACTATATATTTCAAACAGTTAATGTTAGAAACTTGAATTTTTAAGGGCAATTAGATCTTTAGAAAATACTAATTTTAAAATGACTGATGACATTGGAAATGAGTCATTTTAAAAAATATTTTTTGTGTCACCTGCCGTTTTCAAGGCATAAAGAATTCGTTTAAGAGTTCACAAAAATTTGCTTTACAAGATCGAGTAACAGACCATACTACTTTTTATACCCGTATGGCTATTAGCCAAAAGGGTATACTAAATTTGCCATTACGTTTGTGACGCAGAAGGAGGGAAGACATTTTCACAAATTCGATTTTATGCAATAACCGTCATTGCTATTTAAATCCAGCCATTTTGGTCAACAGTTTCGAGAACCTGCCACACAACTTAGCTTTTTTTAAATGAGCATTACTTTGTACTTATTAAAGCTGGGTGTCTGAAATTTTGCCAAAAGTGGTTTAGTGTAATGGCCAAATTTACTGCAAAACTTGGTTGGTCTACTGCAGAGGGTTCGAGTAGCTGCCACACAACTTTTTCTTTTATATAAGCACTATACTACACCTATTGAAGCTGTATGTTTAAAATATTGCCAAAAGTAATTAACCGGATTATATAATGTTTATATTACGGTCATACGGGTATCCCAGAGTTGACACAGTCTACTCTACTACACTCTTCCTCGTTTCTTATAAAAAGCTTTATATAAACCTCAGGCACCCAGGAGTTTTTCCAAAAGTATTAAATTTATAGTTAACATCTGCATCTAACAAACATCTAATAGTATAGTTAATGGGATTCATACAAAGTTTATATTATTTTTTTACTGGTATCCCAGAGTGTATAATTGACACACTTTTCAACGCTCTTTCCTCCTTTTTCATTACACTGTTGATGAAAAACTTTATTTAGAACATGGTTTAATTTTTAAAATGTGCTTTTTTAAAAGGGCTTGGTTTTTTCATTACTTATTTATTTTTGGTTTTTGTTCAATTTTAATCTTATATATAAATAAAAATTTATTTAAATTAAATAGTGAACTTTGTCTGGCAAATCTGTCAATTAGTTTTGACTTGTTGAACAGAATTAAACTCTGACTAAAATTAAAATTTCGGAAGTTTATGAAGAATATATATTCCTTACTTCCTTATTTATATCCTTATTTGCTCTCTAATTTTCTTACTTTCTCACTCCTTCTATTCAATACTTAGTTATAAACGCAAGGGGCTGGTTAGTGGGCTGGTTTGAGTACCATTTTTACTGATAAGATATTGATATATTTTTCTGTATAACAAAATAGATGCTAAGTAGTTTTTTAAAAATTTATTTGCTTGTTTGAAAAATGTAGTTATCAGCTGTAATTTAAGCAGGAGTAGTTATTCTTTTAAGTTTAAACAGGCTAACGAAATAATTGAACGTATAAAATTCACTCGACAACTGTTTCCAATACTGAAAAATTGCTCCAACACTTTCTATTCAACCAAAGTATTTCTATTAAAAAAAATTTTGCGATACAGCGGTTTTTGAGAAAAGTTACTACCAATCGTTGGGCCGAAATGAGTATTATTGGCTCTCCCTGCATCATCTTGTAAAAACTGACAATAATAATAATAATAATTCTTCAGTCTGTTGTAGCAGTCATTGAGCAACACGTACAACATACCAGAATTGTGAAATTTTGACCTTCACCTAGAAAACTTTATTGAGAAAGCTTTTATCAATCGGATAATTAGAGTCCGTGAATCTGTCCAAGTGATGGTATTGAATACAGCAGACCAGAGTTTGTATAAAATTTTAAATAAAATACTGCTATTTTGGTTACGAAAAAAAATTTTTTTTTTTTTTAATTTTTTGCTATTATTTTTTTTAAAAGTCTGCTCTGCTCAGAGATTCTGTCTGGAAATTTCGTTTAGTTTTTTTGATAATGTTAACTTTCACTAAAAAAAATAATCATAATAAAATTATCCAAGTGAATGTTTTAAAATAAAATTATTTTAAAATAACTATAAAAAATACAAATATTTTAAAATAAAACAAAAATTTATAAAAACAAGTAAAGAAACGGTAAGTCAGTGCAACTGACTTTGTAATACCCTACACTTGATTGGTTCAAATTAAATGAAAAATAAATGCCATTCTAAAACACAATGACAAGCTTAGTACTTTTAATACTACACAATCAAATATCAAAATAAATTTTACATACATGCAGTAAATGCTTTTAGTAGGCATTGAAAATAATTTAGGTATCATACACAATTAGTTGAATATACATAGTATCATAATTATTATGGTTGTGATATTTATAATCAAAATGATATTTAACATATATATTGAATCGATGTTATAGAAAAATCAAGTTATATCTTAAATATCCATTCAAAAATATATAATATGTTTTATATTAAATGTTTTATTATATAATATGTTTTATTACTTAATTTCCTTCTTGTTTATGAAAATATAAAAGTATTGAATAAGAAAGCAAAGACAGACCACTCATGTGCCACATTTTAGGTTTCTATCGTTATTAGTTTCGAAAATATGCTTGTTAGTCGCTCCAATTAATCTGCAGTGCTAGGAACGTTTTCCAAAACAGAACATTCCTATATCAAATTTAAAGTTTTTATATCCATAAATTTAGAAGATATGCTTGTTAGATCTTGGAAGTTGCGTGATAGGTACCCAAATTGATGCTACATTTCAGGAACATGAGGTAAATGAGGAAAAAATTCTTGTACCAAAATTGAAATTGCCACCTTTATTTTAAGTTACATGGTTTATTAATTATCAGCTTCGAAACCTTGGGAGATCTAAGAGAGGTATCTAAAGAACCATCCAATTGATTTTAATATTCGAGGACACAAAGAAAATAGAAAAGAACATCTTTATCCCAAATTTGAAGATTTTATATTTATTGCAAGTTACTATCTTTATTAATTTCGAAAATATGCTTTAAGGTGTTGGGAGTTGTGTAGGTGGTGCTCGAACCACTAATCCAATCAGTCCCAAGTTTCATGGACACAAAGGAAATAAGAGGTAGCAGCTGTGCACCAAACTGGAATGTTATACCTTCATTGGTTTCGGAATTATGCTCGTTTGGCCTCAGTTCGATCAAAAATTATAAAAATCCGAGCCAATGGTTCGACCTCGACTATAAGCAGCCCCCGCCGTATTTTCGTTTCTAGTAACCTAGAGCTTATATTTCATAAGGATAGCTCCTTTATTTTTTAAGGTATAGTGCCTAGGGACGGTGTTGACCCTGATCACACATATAATATCGGTGCTTACCAGAATTAATATACCATTTTTGCTATTTCATAGGTGTAGGCTATAAAAAGCAGGAAAAGATAGATCCCTTTTAGAAATATATTTTTAAAACTTAGTATAAAAAAATTACTTCTATAAGTTTTTTTTTTTTAATTTATTATAAAATAAATTATTTCTATTTTTTTTTGTTTTTTGAAATTCGTTTGGATCTTAAGAACTAAAAGATATTATAATAAGAAATTTTAGATTTCAGCTTATTCTTGTTTATTCTTTTCTTATAAATAAAGTTTCATTTAGAGTTGCTTTTTTACAAAAAAAAAACTTCCAAATTTGTTTTAAATGATGGACTTTTCTTTTCTAAATTATATTTTTTATTTAAATAAAAGTTTTTATTTAAGGTTGTAATTTATTACCTATTCTATGATTTAAATGTAGACTCCAATAGACTTTTATTTACTTTTTTAATTATGAACAGTCTCCTACCATATGCAATGTGATAAATCAGTGATTCACATTAAGCCTTTACTTATCAGGTGTGGCATATATATATTTTATATTATTATATAAAATTTCTACCCAAACCTTTCCTTCAAATTCTGTTAGAAAGTAAAATAACACAAGAAAATGTGTTCCGCCTCCTTTGGAACTCAATCCGACATTAACAATTTCGATGCCATTCACTATTAGTATTTTGAAAATAAAATATGATTGCAAGATTTTGATCGAATTATAAAACAGACGAAAACAAATAAAACTTTTTTTTTTAAAAGGTAGTTGAGTTGTGAATTCGTTGAAAACATCCTCAACTGTTAGTAATGTTAAGCTGGTCTAAAATTATAAGTATATTGTCATTTTAACTTTTGTACGGTGTTTGTAACCACCAAAAGGAAGCAAGCAAGACTTGGGAAAAAATATATATGTATTTGATCAGCATTTCTGGTCGTTTTAGCTGGATTCATTGGGCAGTCCGCTCGTTCAATTAATTACTCAAAATAAATGATGTTATCTTAATGAAATTTAGGGAACTAATGCCGAAAAAAAGACGGCAAGATCTTTCACAAATCTCCCGAAACTTTCGAAATTAATTGAGATAGTAAGAGGAAATTTGGTAAAATTAAGGTGTTCTGTTCTGCTTGTTTTCTGTCCCTTAAACTTGAGATGTATTGGAGTGGCGGCTCACGTACTCCTGATTTAGAATTCAAATCTAAACTCCCTCCTGATTCAGATTCTTGTGTATATATATGTTTATAAATATTCTGGAAAAAGGGCATAATTCTGATTTTGTAGCCAACTCTAAGCTCCTTTCTAATTATACTTTTACATACATATTTAAATAAAATTTTATAAATATGAGGTTGTCACCTCAAAAATCCCTCAAAACAAATTACCAAAACCCAACTCCATATTGTATCCAAGCCTAAAATGCATTCTTACATTTCAAAATACATAATTCAACTGGAAAACAAAAAGGCAAAATAAATTTATGAGAAATAAAGTATAAAAATGTATTTTTTAATAAAATTGTTGTGTCAGTTTTTCATTTATGTTCTTTGGTGGGGCTATTTGTCAACATATACCATACTTATTATATACCGTTGGAAAGAGTGTCAAAAGACCTTTCTAACAGAACAATTCATACTTATAGTTTTTTGAAAGTTAATTTTTTTGAAATTGCATTACCTCAAAAACGGTAGCACCGATTCAGATGAAACAAGATGTCTATGAAAGACAATATCATGACATACAATATTGTAAGATGTTGATTCCAGTTTATTGTCTTACAGGAAAAATATAACATTTTAATTAAAATGATACAAAATCCTAGTAAAATTTTGTAATGCTATTTTTCGACCACTAGATTGCGCCATTGCCACTAATAGTTTATATATTCGGAAACTTTGAGATATTTAGTACCGTTATGTGATGGCGTCATCTTGATAGCTCACAACCCCTTTCTGGAAGTATATCCGATTGTTCTCATTTCTATTTAATAAGTTGCATGCCAATGCAACAGTTTTCCACAATCAAGTGCGACTTTGAACAAATAAAGAAGAAAAAAACCTTCATTGATTAACTAATAGCTTTAAAAAGATTAAATATTTTAAATGTTGAATAATCTAATACATATTCTTTCACATCTTTTGATTTAAAATTCTTTGTTTAAATATCAATGTATTTATTAAAAGTGTTCAGAGGCTTCTGGTTCAAGCATCTGGTTTTATAAAATTTACTATAATATAAGTTTTTATTGTCTTTAATTATTTAAAAAAAATCAATATTCTATTACTCCTCATCTTAAGTACAAATTTAATTTTAAAGTTTACTTAAAAATTCTTAAAGTTTCAGCAAATTTTTAAATTAATAAATCTTTAAAAGATATTATAGAAAAAATAAATTTATAATATCTTATAAAATATTTAAATTTTCAGCCCATTCTACCATTTTTTTCTATTATTTAATACCAAAATTCAATATAATAAAGTTTCAATTAATCATCTTAATTGAAAAAATATTTACAAAAAAGATTACTTATGTTCTTTACTTCTCATTTTCTGATAAGTTTTGTAAACAAATCTCTTTTACAATTAATTTTCTTCTTCATATATAATCGAAATATTTTCAAAATTATTAATAAAAAAAAAAAAAAAAAAAATATTTCCTAATTTTCTAAAATTAATTAAATAAAAGCTAAAAGTCAAATAGAAATTTTTTTTTCTTTAAAAATTTTTCTGAATTTTTTCCTCCATTAATGAATTTTTATATAATTGAAAATTGTTCACAGTATAAAATATGGGGAGGAAGAATAACTAAAGGAAACGCAATCAATTTTATGACTATAATAATAGAAGAAATTCAACAAAATATTGATACGTGAATTTTAAATGTTTATCTAATTATGGATTAATAATAAAATATATTAATCTAAATACTTTAATTTTGATTGTCTGGCACTCTTAGTATCTTCTTCTTCTTTCTTAGCATTACAGCCCTCTGTGAGCCAAAGCTTCCTCGCCTACTCTCCTCCATATTCTTCTTAATATTTTTCTCTCAAAAATTGAGAGCATTTTAGAGTCTGCTACTTTTAAGTTCCATACTTCACATCCGTAAGTAAGGATTGGTCTTATTAGTGTTTTATATATTTTGAGCTTTGTAGATCTTGTTAAAAGCTTGGATTTTAGAAGTTTTGATTGCGCGAAGTAGCTTTTATTTGCAGCACTGATTCGTTCTTTAATTGCTATTGAGGAGTCGTTTGTATTTGAAAAAAGAACACCTAAATATTTGAATTGTGTCACGTTTTCAAACGATACTCTTAGTATCAGAAAAACTGATACCCTTAGTATCAGAAAAACTAATTTAAACTTTTGTTAAGTTAATACTTACTTACTTACTTACTGGATCTTAGAACTCCTGGTGGGGCATAGGGTATCAACAAACCACCTTTCCACCTTTCACGATCCTTAGCAATTCCTTTTAGCTGTAACCACATTTTGCACTTCTGCTTCTTTCAAATCAGTACTTCTCCATGTTTCCTTCGGTCTACCTACTCGTCGTCTGCCTTGTCGTTGCCTTGCAATGTTTTCTTCTGGTTTCCTCAATTCATCACCATTTTCTCTCTCGGATCTCGACTTCAATCATCCTTTGGTTCACTTTTCGCCACAGGTGTGAATTAGTAATGATTTGCGCTGGTTAAGTTAATAAATTGTATTAAATATTTTAATCTTATATTAAAATTGTAGAATAAAATTCGGAATTATAAGCAGTCTGTCAGTCTGAATTTATGCCCATTTTTTAAATGTCAATATTATGGCTTAAATAAATGTCAATTTGAAGAGGGACAATGGAATGATATGACAAGAGGGATCGGATCATATGACTTTTTAAATAATTTACAGTGCACCCAGAAAAATTAAGTATTGAAAAGTAATTTTTAAAATTTTAATAGCGGTTTCCATGACAACAACTTATTATTAGAATTTTAGAATAAAAGACTCGAAATTTAAATGATATTTTTTTACCAAATGTGTACGGTCTGACTCGGGTTGCATTTCTAAACTTAAAAGGTTTTACATTATAATAATCAAAATCAAATTATAAGTACATATGTGTACATTATTGTATAAATATACGGATAAATTACAAAGTAATTTTATTTTTTATAAATTGTAATTATTAATTATTACTTAGACGTTTTTTTATTATTTAGAGTTTTTTTACAGTAAAGACGCTGATCTCAAGGTTACGTTTGGTTACGTTTACATTAAAATCCAAATGAAAAAAAATTTTGAAAGTAGTAAGTCAGGTCTGATTATAAAATAATACCACATTCAATCTACTAACTTTCATCAACTAATATTCGATGTTCTAAGTCACAGACGTCCGTAATTTTTAAGACTCGTAGCTTCTTTTCAGATTTAAGATAAATTAATCAGATTGTATGCCTTGGCTAAATTAAATTTCAATAACTAACTTTTGTAATTGAAAAATTTTGAAAAAAAAAAAAAAAAAATTTACCAAATTAACAACCAATCACCTACTTGTATTATTATAGCGTTCAAAATTTAAGTTATAGTTTTAATCAACTAATGCATTAACTCGAAGAATTTCATTTGAAAAATTCTGAACAAATAATATATGTAATAATATGTATGTAAGAATACGTGAATCATATTACTTTGAGAAATTTGAGAAAAACCCTCCAAGCTAAATTCTTACACTCAACTGTACACATATATATGAATAATTTTCATATTTGCATTGCATTTGCATTTGCATTTTAGAAATGTATTAGAATTTATGTACATATACGATATCTACTACATATATAATGCTATCAACATAAATATGCAATTTTAAATGAATTTTTCAAGATATATAATATGTATTAATTTTATAGAAATCAATTTTTGATATTTTCAATATTCGAAATAATTAAATATGGCGGAAATTTAAATTGAATTCAACAAAAACAGAAAAAATATATATAAATTCTTTAAATAATGATTTCATTGAAAGGTACTTTTCATAAAATTTCAATTTATTTATACTAATTTAATTACAATAAAATTTTAAAAATATTAAAAAAAAAAATAAGAAGGAAAAACTAAAATGAAATAAAAAGTAACAAAAGTAATATTTTCTTTATTTAACGGTAAAAAAAGAAGGAAAAGCTAATAGAAAAAAAAATCACTTTAACCGTTTCTAATATTGAAAATCCCATTGAGAATACAATGCAACGAATATTAAATTTTATTAGATATAAAATATAAATTTTTAAATTATACACAGATATACATAGCTAATACATAATTTAATAAAATTTTTATAAACCTGAATATAATCTACAGTTGCGGAAATTAATTTAAATATGGTATTTTTTATCTTGTTTTTATGTGAAATATTTTGGTATATTTTACTTTAACTACATTGTTAGATTTTTTTTTAACTTTGCTGATCACATGATAGAACACTATATGGGTACAATTTACCGACGGGGACATTATGCGCTTCAAAAAGACCTTTATAAATTATTAGGGGTAATTCACTTAAAATGTTTTGGGATCTACATTTGGGAACTATAAACCCTAGATAAATTTCGAAAAAAACCTAGAAAACACTCTGTCTAAAACTGTTCCTTAAGCAATTTGCTCCTGCTAATTTATAAAGAGCTTCTTGAAGGCCTTACCATCACCGTCGCTAACTCGGACCTATATAGGATTTCATCATGTTACCTTAGGTGTATCTCAGGAAAATTTGAAAAAGATTGGGCAACCTTAGGTAATCTCAAAATTTTTTCTTTAACAGCAAGTTTTTAAGGACCCTCATAAAGAAAACTACCGTGATTTACGTACAAGAAGTCGGTCCGGTATGCGTTAAAATATCTATTCGTTAATTTCCTAATAGAAACTAAAATAGAAAAAAAAAATTTATAAAAGTCCACTTACGTTTCTGGGCTGTTTATACCCGTGCATACATATATGACATCGGGTATATTAGATTTGCTCCTCCGTTTGTAACGCGTCGATCTAGACGAGCTAGATATAGTGTCAAGGGTACGTATCGGCTCAGAATCGAAAAATGATAGCTATGTGTGTCTGTCCGTCCGTCTGTGTGTCAGCACGATAGCTCAAAAACTAAAAGAGCTACAGTTTTGAAATTTTCACAAAATATTTTTCAATCAATTTCTAGGTTCCCTATTTTTTTTGGTTAAGATCGGGCCAAAACTTCGGGTAGCTCTCGAACAACTAACTTTTTCAACTCCAACATTTTCATACAAAAATTTTAAATTTTGCTTGCATCTTGAAATTGTATGAATTTTGTGTTTTTGTTTTTTTGTTTTTTGTTTTTGTTACAAAAAGTAGATAACGATTTCGAGTTAGAAATTCATATGATTTAAATGATGCGTAGTTTATTTAAGATAAGCAAAAAAGAAGACAAAGATTTTTTTTAAGTAAGTGGCTTATTGATATTGATAGATTGATAGATTATGAATATGATGATTATTATATGAATAAGATCATATGAAGTTGATTTTGCTTAAGTTTAATATATTGGTGAATTAAAAATTAATTATAAGAGATAGAATTGAAAAATTAGAGCAAGAGTTTTGAAAATCACACAAAACATTTTTTGGACATTTTTGAGGTTCCCTATTCTTTTTGTTTAAGACCAGATCAAGGTTTTGGGGAGCTGCCACACAACTTCTTTGCACCAATATGAATTTCTTAGAAACTGATTATACTACGAGGATGAAAATTACACACTGTTAGTTATATAATGGATCGAGCACTTATATGAAGTTTCAAAATGTTACGGCCCCATTTTCGGGCAGCTGCCATACAAAGTAATCAATTCGATAACTGTGAATCTAATGAAGCTACGAGGTTAAAATCAAAACTGGGCAGATAAAGTAATAGGACAAGTTAGTTGGCAAAGTTGGACATCACTCGCACCAACTTTTAGGGTGGGCTATTTTTTTTTTTTTATGGGATAATAAGTTAATCAAAAATTATGGGATACCTAATAAGTTAAATTTTATTTTAACTATTTTACTTTCTTATATTTTTTTTGTAATATTTATAATAGCATAGGGGAAATAAATAACGGTTAGTGGGTATGCACGGGTATCTAAAAGTTGACAAGGGCAACTATAATCTTCCTCGTTTTTGAGGTGAATTTGAAAATCGAATTTTATTCATTTTTCACTTCTATGAAAAACAAAGGGCATTCATCAAGTTATTTTAGACTAGATTATTAGACCGTTGCATACTGGCTTCAATCTATAAGATTGTACGTACCTATTAAAACAAATTTTATTATGCCATTATCTCGGAATGTAAGAAGGAAAACAGAATAATTAATCCTGAATCTTAGGGAAAGCCTAACTTAAAACAATGGTATTTACATTTAATTTAAAGATTACATTACATTTGTACAAGAATAGAAAAGATATAAAAAAGTTAGTTACATTTTTAAAATTTTAACTTAATCCGGAATTTAAAAAGTTTGCACAATAATAACGGCTTCAATTGTAAACTTACAAAACTTACACTTATAGTGGTTTCCTGATAGGTACTTCACGATTTTTAAAGGATTTTTTGTTATTGATATTACGTTATCCAAAAATATTGGATGGGAACTGCAAAAATATAAAAAGCTGACTGATAAATCTTCATTAATTGACAAATACCGATGTTGTATAGATGAGAGTCCTTCAATTGAAATGTCATACGTGGTAAACCCAATTAAGTCATATTTACTAATGGTAAAATTTATCAAGTAGTGTGTTAAATTTTATGAATAGTTAGATGGTCCTATTATATCAGACTATTTGAAACTTTTAACACTTTGAAATATTTTTTACCAACAACTTCATCAGAATAATCAACTTGATGAAAATATTAATCCATCTACATAATGCTCAGTCTAATATGACTTTGTTTGATAGTACATTGTCCACAACTGTATATAAAGTTGTATTAAATTGAATCTATTTTATTTCATATAGATACATATAGGTATATAGAATATTGTGTCCAGTTATACAGTTTTATACACATAAAAGAAGAGAAAAAAAATATTTTATTATCCTGCAATATTATCCTTGAGCACAGCAAAAAAGTAAATCTGGTTATATATATATGTATTTTTTTTTTGTACTTCATCAGAATAAAACCCTTTTAAATTCCACAAATAATTCTTCAAGTTTATTACCCTTGGGGACAAATGAAACAAAAAAGAAACGAAACAAAAAAAAACTAGAGAGAAAGGAACAGAAATTCATTTTCCTATATGAACTCATTTTGCTTCCCTTTTCTCCTCTATTTCTTCCTCTAAGAGTATTTTGATACGTTTTAAGATTGAAGAGAGCGAAAGTACAGTTATAGTTTAATGTATATGTACATTTTTATATATATACACCTTTTTACACGTGAATACATAAAATTTTATAAACTTTATAATACATATTTATAGATTTATGTATTTGTATAGGTTTTGGTCAACTGAATAAAACATGAATTCGAATTCCCTTGTGAATATCACAGCAATGAAAATAAGGCAGCAAAAAAAAAAAAACAAAAAGGGGGGTCTCGGAAAAGGTTTTTTATTTATATATATATATACGAGATATGTATATATTCAGTTAAAGCTGGAAGTGATTTTAAAGATATTTTCTGTTATTTTAAAAATGTTTTGAAAAAATATCCAATGTTTCAAGCTTAAATAGATACCTAACTCTTTAAAAAAAAATGTTATATTTTTTTTGTTTTTTTTCTGCAATATTTTCTAATTTACATTTATATATATACATTATATAATATATACATATATAGTTTTTAAAACTTTCCTTCTTCATTTTCTTTTGCATGGTTTGAAATAAAACAAGAGCAAACAAAAAACTACAAAATAATTTTATTAAAAACCAGGAGAAAAAATATTTGAAACAACGAGGATTTACCGTTATTTATTTTTTAAATAATATTTTATAATATATTTTTCTTTTATTGCTTTTTTCTGTTCATATTTTCGTAACGTAAACCTTGGTAAAACTGAATTTAGTGAAAAAATTTATATTGGTAATTTTTTTTTGCTTTCATTTTTAAAATAAGATTTGGCAAAAACATAAATTAATAGCATTTTATTTATTGTTTATGTTATATAATAATTATATAGGTACTGTAGTACATTGAATATAATTTAAAATATAAATAATGTAATATTGTTGACAATTGTTGAATTGTTGTAATAAAAATATTTGATTGTAATCACAGAATGCTGTTTTGAGAATTTTGAACATACTCCGAGATATTATGAATTTTACATAAAAACGAGGAAGAGTGTAGTTAGTTGGACTGTGTCAACTCTGGGATACCCGTATGATCGTAGTATCGACATTATATCATTCGGTTAGAAATTCATATATCGTCCAAAAGAAAATATACGTTGAAAGGCAGCTCTTTGAACGTCTTCCACTACACCAACTTTATTTTATTCATACGTTAGCTATTAAAATTAACTACTATTGACAAAATTTCAAACATCCACCTCTATTAGGTATAGAGTAATGTTTATATGAAAAATGAAGTTGTGAGGCAGCAATTCAAAACCCACTGCAGTAGATCAACTCAATTTGGCACAAACTTTGGCGATATAACCAAACTATTTTTGGCAATATTTCAGACACCGAGCTTTATTATATGTACAGAATAATGCTTATATAAAAGAAGAAGTTGTATGACAGCTACTCGAACTCACTGCAATAAGCCAACCTAATTTTGTACAAGCTTTCGCGATATAACCAAGCTATTTTTGGCAATATTTCAGACACCCAGCTTTATTTGGTGAAGAATAATGCTCATATAAAAGAAGAAGTTGACAGTAAACCAATCACATTTTCCAGAAACTTTGGCCATAAAACTAAACTACTTGACAAAATTTAAAACATCCAGCTTTATATATAGAGTTATTTTCAAATAAAAAAAAAAGTTGTATGGCAGCTGCTCAAACCCGTGGAGCAAACGGTCTGGATTTCAATAGCGATTTTATAAAAACGAATTTGTGAAAATTACAAATCGTTTATTTTTTGAGTTATCTTGTGGATACATGGACGGACGAATAGTTTTATTAAATACTAGCTAATGCCCGGTGCGCGTAGCTGCACCTATCAATAAATTTTTGCATATTTTGCATAAATCTTAATTCAAGAATTTTTTGATGTCATGTTTTAAAAACGATAAAGAAGGATGAAAAAAAAAGTTAATTAAAAAAAAGTAACGCAACTACACAAAAAATAGGTTAGTCCTTCTTTTGGCTCAAAGCAGTATTTGGTAAAATTTGAAGTAATTTGCTATTAAAATATATTTTGAATAATTGTTGTTTTGATATTTTTTTGCCAGCTCCATTGTCAACGAACTGTACATAAACAAAATTTGAAATCAATGGGCCAAACCGATTTTATTTTAGAACAAAAAGTTTAATAAATACTTACACAACAGCCCCAACCTCGCGGTTCTTTAGAGTAAAGTTTTTATTACAATTGGTTTTGAAAATAAGAATATTGCAAAATTTTTAAATGACTTCAGAAAGTGCAAGAGTAATATTAAATATGCGGGAAACTGTTCATATATAAATTAAATTGATGTTATTTATAGTGTTACATAATACATATTACAACTTAGGCCAAAATTTCAAATTCTTCAATACTTAATCCCTTTACAAAAAAGTTATAAAACAAACATTTTTCACAAAAGCTTAGAAAAATAAAAAAAGCTTTTATAAAGTTCCCTGTTTAAACTTTTATTTATTTGTTTATTAAAAATTTACAAGATTTATTTGAGTAATTTTAAGTAATTTGATCAGGCCTTAAGATATTAAAGTTGATGAATTCTTGTTAAAAAAATCCTTAACTTTGCAAATTTATTACCATTTTTAGCACATTATCAAAAAATTTTGTAAAAATGTGCCTATATAGTTTCACTCTGTCCGTCCGTCCGTCCGTCTGTCTGTCTGTCCGTCTGTCTGTCCGTATGTTTACAAAAACTTTTACATCGTTTGAAATAAAGAAAAGAAATTTTAACCACGAATAGGTATTACAAAAAAAATAATTTCGTAGAAGAATTTTTTTCTCTAGCCCCACCTGTTAGGGAACTGCAGCCCCCCAAAGTTGGGAAAAGCTCTATATTCAAATTGTCATAACAAGAGTTCTATTAGGTGTATTTTCAATCTGAAAACGGCAAGATAGCTGGTTTTATAAACTTTATAAATTATTAAAAAATAAATGTTTAGGGTTGCCATACGGTACTAAAATTTATCATTATGCTAACCTCAATTTTTGCAACATTTTTGGCCACACATATCTTCTAAACGGGCCAAGTTAGTGTTTTGAAATTTTGGGAGTAGTTAGATCCTCTGAAATAAGAAGAAGTCGGTTAACAAATTTTTTTTGTCACGTCCCCTGTTTTTCAGCTATTTTAGAAATTTTGCTATTTTTAAACACCTGTAACTTGAATACCTGTCCAAATTTTTTTTTAGTAATATACAAAATTCAAAGCTCTATAATTATATTTCAACATGTGTCAAAGGTTTTTCTTAATTTTGAAGGGTGACGAAGCTACAGCCCCTGAAAATTCCAAAAAAGCCCTATATTTAAACTGATATAACAAGAGTTCTGATAGGTTTATTTTCAATTGAAAAACGGTCGAAGCGAGCTTCTTTTATAGACTTTACAAAAATACTTCGCTTAAATGTTTAGGGTTGCCATACGGTACTAAAATTTACCACTGTGCAAAACTCAATTTTTGCAAAATTTTTGGTCCCACATATCTTTTAAACGGTTCAAGCTAGGGTTTTTTTTTGTCAAATTTTTTTGTCAAGCCCCATGTTCAGGAGCTATAAGGGCTCGAAAATTGAAATTTTGCTATTCTTAAACACTTGTAACTTGAATATCTGTTTAAATATTTTTTCCTTAATATACAAAATTTAAAGGTCTAACATTATATTTTAACATATGTTAAAGGTTTTTCTTAAATTTAAAAAGGGTTCTTTAAATTGAAGAAAGTGTCTCTCAGTTTTAACCATTTTTGCCTATATAGTAAAATTCTAAGAAAAATTCCAAATTTTGGTGGAATTCACAATTGAATTCCTAGAACCTAAAAAAGTTTGGGGGAAGGGGAGTAGTGAGCAATATATCCTTGAGAGATTTGGCAACCTTCCCCATAGAGGGGCTACTAGGACTTAAAAATTTATTCACCAACGTATATATTTCCTTAATTAAACGTTAATATTGAAGCTTCAACATTATATTCCGATAAAATACTTAATATGAAACATTATATTATTTTGAAAATGGGCTTTTTTAAAAACCCTTGGTTTTTTTTCATCACTTGTTTATTTTAGGTAATAGTATTTTATTATACCCGTATGACTATAGTTCAAAGGGTATAATAAATTTGCCATTACGAACGCAGAGAAGGATGGATGGATTTTCAAAATCGAAAAAAAAATCGATTAGCTATGTAAGTCCGACCGTTCGTCCGTCTGTCCGTCCGTCCGTGTACACGATAACTCAAAAACTCGTTTTTTTGCAATAGCCGTCATCGCTATTTAAATCCAGCCATTTTGGTCCATGGGTTCGGGTAGCTGCCATACAACTCCTTCTTTTATATGAACATTACCTTCACCTTATAAAACTGTATGTTTGAAATTTTGCCAAAAGTAATTTACCGGATTGCATTATGTTTATATTACGGTCATACGGGTATCCCAGAGTTGACACAGTCTACTCTACTACACTCTTCCTCGTTTAAAATTGCCTTAATGATTTTCCAAAAGTTTTTGCTTATTAATTTGATTTCTTCATACATTTTGTAAAAGAACTGGAAAACTACAGAAAAGAAAATCCTTTACTATTAGTCCGACTTAAGTTTTCTAAATAGTTGTAATTAATGATTTCTTTGACAAATGATTTTTGAATTTAAAAACTCAGATAAAATGAAAAAAAATAACTAAATAACAAGAATATATTTTCAACAATAAATTTTTACTATAAAATCCTTCTCTTATATTTAAAAACTTATATTCAAGTTATTATTGTATTTTCCGACATTTTTTTAGGGCTATTTGTAAAAGATAGAAAAATAATATAGTATTTTCCATTTTTATCTAATCTAACAATAATTATTAAAGGCAATTATTAAAATTAAGACAAAAAAATGTTATATGCATATGTTAATATTTTTTTTTTTTTTTAATAAAACATACATACTTATAACAGATAATCTCAATTGTCAAATTATAGAAATAACAAAAGAGATAGAAATAAAACAATAAAAATAATATTAAAAACTTTTTTTTTTCAGTGTTGCAGCTCTGCATTTCTGGGTAAAAAATATGAACAATTTTATGAATGTAGTAGATTATTTGAAGTGTATAAAATGTTGGGTTCCTCAAAACTTACCAAAGCTAATTTTTATGGCAGTGGATTTCTTATTTAATATTGTTATATTCTTTTAAATTCCCTTTTCGTCCTAAAAGGATATTATGCGCCATTAAAAATAGTTTTTAAAACTGGCAAAACCATATATTTTTTAGGTATACCTAGTCATTTGGTTCTACGTGTGTACAACAAAAGTTTCAGAAGAGCCTTTTCTAAGATTGTAAAATGAAAAAATGGAGTTAGTATTGTATTAAAGCAGAGCAATTTTCTAAAACTAAGCCAAGACTTTAATTTGAATTACCTCTATAGTAATTCTCAAATGACTTTTCCAAAACAACTAATTGTTATTCAGAGAAATTGACTCTTCTTTAACTTTACTGAGAGTTAAACTATGGTTTATTAATATATAAATTTTTATTTTGAACATATTGCAGGATGAAACATTGTAGTTCAAGAAAAGTTTTTCAACATTTGTTATATTTCAACCTTAGATATTATAAAACTTACTCATATATATTATTTTTAAGTGCTAATCGTTTATCAGTTAGGCTAATAAGCCTGCCTATACCATATTAGAACCCCTACTTACTAGGTCTTCAATAGATAATACTAGCTAATACCCGGTGCGCGTTGCTGCGCCTCTCAATGGAGGTTTAATTGAAGTTGATGTTACTGCAAAAAGTTAACACAAAAATTACACACGGTTATCACATATAAATTTTAAAATGTATGAAAGCAATCTTTTAAAACGATTTTCTAGGATTATTCTAGTACTTTTTGAAACTTTCTGTAATTCAAAGCAGTACAAACTACTTTCCAAAATTTGACGTAATTTACTTCCAAAAAATTTTTTTTGGCCAAACGTAGGACCGACTATTAACAGACTCAACTCCATTTTCAAGTTGCTTCACACATAAAAAAATCGGTCAAATCGTTTCTAATTTAGAGTAAAGTATTGAAAAAACCTATAAAAAGCTGTTGGGCCGCAATGGGTTAATGGAACTCAACAAAATTTTTTTTAGGGCTTTCTTTTTAGTTAAAACAGAATTTCATAAAATCGGACAAAATTTGGACCCAAAATTTTTTTTGACCACCCGTCGGCCCGACATGGGTTAACAAATTCCAAAACTGTTAATTGTGTCAACTCAATTCTCAAGGAGCATCACGTATACAAAATTTGAAGTCAATCGGTCAAACCGTTTCGAATTTAGAGTAAAGTATTGAAAAAACCTATAAAAAGCTGTCGGGCCGCAATGGGTTAATGGACTCAACAAAATTTTTTTTAGTGCTTTCTCTTAAGCTAAAGCAGAATTTCGGAAAATCGGACAAAATTTGGATCCAAAATTTTTTTTGACCACCCGTCGGCCCGACATGGGTTAACAAATTCCAAAACTGTTAATAGTGTCAACTCAATTCTCAAAGAGCATGACGTATACAAAATTTGAAGTCAATCGGTCAAACCGTTTCCATTTTAGAACAAAGAAGTTTAAATACTTGCACCACAGCCCCAACTTGGCGGTCCGTCAGAGCAAAATTTTTGGGCCACGATTTCTTTCCGTACCCAAAAACCTCTATATACAAATTTTCATGAAAATCGGCTGGGCAGTTTAGGAGCCAACTCGTTACATACAAAGAAACAAACAAACAAACAAACAAACAAATAAACAAACTTTCCCTTTTATATATATAGATAGCAGGAGATAGTCATTTTCTACTGCTAACCAAAATTAGCATTATATATTAATTAATTAAATAGTTTTTTTTTTTAATTAATAAAATCAATTCTAGCCTAAGGATTAAGGATTAAAAATAAATTTTATTAAATGCTGTACTATGCTGATTAATTAGAAATTATCTGATAAAAAAAAACTGTAATAATAATCAAACGACAACACTTGAATATTTTGCGATTTACGAAGTAGATATTTAAAATACTTTTCTGTTTTTTTTTTTTTTGTTTTTCTGATTATTTCTCTTTTTCTTTGTTTATATATTAACTTTTTACATATGATAAAAACTAACATATATTTATATACTTTTCTATATATTCTATTATATATAACATATAACATATTATATATATAAACATTGAAACAATAATAAAAGTTTCGAAGCGAATTTTTACAAATTATCTTTATATCGTAAATCTGTTTAAGACCCTCAAAAATTTATTCACTAGTGATGTTTTTTAATACGGTACTTTTTTTTTTTTTGTTGTTTCTTCCTTTTTATATCCTTTCATATCCTTATTTAAATTTTTTTTTTATTTTGTTTATATTAAATGCGCCCTGCAAATATACAAAACGTTTTTAAAATACTTGTTATTATACATACAAACATACACAGATTAACTCATTTAACAAAAGCAAACAATCATACAAACATAATACATACATATATAAAATTACAAAATTAAAATAAAAACAAATTGGATTCATACCCTTTTAAAATGTTTTTTTTACAAAAAAAAAACAAAAATTTTCATTCACATACAAACAAAATATATAATTTTTATATTTGTTTTGTTAATATATAATATATGTACTCGTATGTATATATTATTTATGTATATAACTGTTTTGTGTCATTATCATTTTGAATTGTTATTTTTTCCGAAAATTTTACTTAAGGGGATTTTTTTCGCTATAAAAGAAAGTTATTATTATTGTACGAAGGAAATGGACACAGAATGAAAAAAACAACAACAAAAAAAAAAAAAAAACAAAAAAACAAGTGAATTTTTATTATGAATATAAAACTGTATAATATATAAGTTGAAATATGTAATGTACGAGGGTGGTATTAATTTTTGAAATATTTAAATGAAAACAGTAGGTATACACGAGTAGCAGATTTAAAAAATTTGCAAGATGGCCCCTAACTGCAATTGTATGAAAACCAGTCTACCCATAAATGTTTTTTATCCTGTTTCTTAAGATCCGTTATTTTGTAATAATTTTTCTATCATTTCCTAATTCCAAACTCCAATAACAAATGGACCACTTTCCCAAAGTCTTTTTTCTTTGGTTTTAAGGGGTTAGTTTCAGTTGGTCAAAGCTAATAAAATGTAGAGGATTTGCGTACACCTACTCTGGGTAACCTGAATGTTCCCTAATTACGTTATACGTAAAAAATAAATGAAGAACAACCAGTTTAAAGTTTTTTTCATAAAGTACTCGATTTGCTCTAAACCAGTTAATGGATTTATTTTTTAAATCAGTTCCTGAATTTCGAAAGCTGGATTTTAAAAGATGGAATATTGATAACATTGTATTAAAACCGATGGGAGTAGACAGATTTTCGTGATAGAGCAGTACCTATCTTGAATTGGAATACTAGGAAAACCATTTCCTTGGCTAGAATGTAGGTATTTGATTTTTATACTATTTTAATTGATTGGTTTTATTTGATTACTTTACGAAGAATTCATTATATAACAATATTTAAAATCCGGCTGGGTGATAAGAGTGTCGACCTTTGATGCGAAAGGCCCGTGTCCAAATTCAGTAAAAGTGAAAAAACTTTGTTCTGGTTTTTGACTCGACTCATTTACCATTGTATCAATGCCATTGAGCTCAAATAAATTAATAATTATATATCTTTAATAAAAAAAACGTTATTATTGCAATATAAACAAATACAAAATACAAATACAAATTATTTAATTAAATAATATAATTCACAGATATGAATACCATATAACTCAAATACAGAATTATTATAATATTAACAATATAGAATTGTATTTATTGAAAATCTTAGACGTTTCTAAATGTTATAAGGCCTAGTACTATCTCATGTTTAAATTGTATGTGGGATCAATTCTGATAACACGAATATAATATAACTCCCTGTTCCGACATGCGCGTATGGAATACACAGGCTTATTAGCCTAACAGTTAGCACTGAAAAACAGTAAAACTTTACACTATATAGTACTGCGAAGCAAATGGTGTCATTTAATAAAATAATCAGTATCCTAAAAATAAAGTACTATAATAGGTTTTAACAGGTGGGTACCATACAAATAAATTTGAAAACTGGAGCCATTTTGACTATAACAACTTCAACACAGGAAAACACAAACAGATAAAAAAAAACTAGATTTGTTAATAGGAAAAGTGGCAGCATCATTTCACCAAGTTTATTTTAAACTAGGCTTCAGTTTCTTTAATCATAATATTCACTAAGCCGTTGATTACTCGGCTGTAGCAATTGTATAAGGTTATGAAATATGAATGCACAAATGTTAGCTTTGTGTGCCATCTATAATCTTACACCAGAATTAATTATATATTTCCTTTAATATCTTATTTTATATTACGATATAGTTATACAATTTACGATATTTTTTTATTAGATATGATCTGACCGGGGTTTGAACTCGAGACCTTCCACATGAAAGGCGGCGTCTTTACCACTACACCATTGGTCAGATATTTGGTTTGTAGATATTTGGTCATAGGTTTGTACCAAGAGAAAGTTTTCAAAAACCACTCTAAAAAATTTGGGCAAATTTTCAAACCTGTGGAGAAATAAATAAATCTGTTGTAATATTGGCATAAAAATATATTCATGATCATATCAATCATATAGAAATGAAATCATTGGATCTGTGCTTACCATTATAATTTCTATAATTCACTTAGAGTCCATTTTTTTGGAGTTTGGCTTAGCACCGCGATGCAAATTGAAGCCAAAAAAAAATTAATTCAATAGGTTTCATCTTAACTGGAGTAAAAACTAACAATCTCTAAAAAACTAATTTTATGGTTTTACATAACTTATTAAACACCACTCGTAAATACCACCATACATTTAATTCTCAAAATAATTACATACATATATATATATATATATATTATATATTCATGAAAACTTAAAACAAATAAAGGAAAATTTATATATTTTATTAAGGTTTTTGTTTTTTATAAATTGTGCGATATTTTCCATTTTTCCACTTTATTCAAAACACAAACAAAAAAAAAATACTTGAGTGGTATTTTAATCTCCCTTATTTAACGGTATTTTTAAACAGAATACATTCATATATAATAAATATTGTAAATGTTGACAAATATCATACCACATAGTTTTGTATCGACACCAGAACAATAATAATAAAAAAAAAAAAAAAACAAAAAACCAACCAACCAATTTGATTGCATTCATTCGTTTGCATCCTTGTTATCCTTTATACTTTATTCTTATTCTTGATGACAAATTAGATTTCAGTTTTTTTTTTTTTTTTTTTTTTTTTTTTTGTGTGTTTTGTTTCAATTCATCTCATTCCATAATCCAATTTTCAATTTTAATATGTATCTCTACCTTTTACAAAAAATTTAAAATTTAAATTTAAAATAAATTTCATCATCTAAACAATGTTTTTTCCACCTCTTTCCGTTATGGAAGTTCAAAATCTACCTTCTGGCAACAATCTTATACATAGAAATTAATAAAGGTGAGTCAAAACATGTTATTTTTAACCATTACAGTGTTTCATTACATATTAAAGAACATAGAATTGGAAAAAATTGGAAATTCTACAAAAAAAAAAAGAAAGGGTAGACCGCGTGTCCAGTTTAATTGAAGGATGCACAGAGTATGCTGAATGTTACATTAGCAAATGTTTACCGTAATTGTGATAACAATGAATGATTTTTAAGCACTGTTTTTTTTCCTGAATAATGAACTAGTGCAGTACTGAAATAGTCATTAGACTCTAAATCCGTAAGGCTTCATGGAATGTAATATACTGCAATCCCTCATAATGTACTGGACTGAAATCCGTAAAGCTTCATAGAACGTATTGGAACATTCCTTTTTGGCACTTGTGGAATCCGAAACCTCTACACTTTGTTAGTGGTTCGTACATATCACATGATGCGTACGAAGCCAAGCGTCTTGGAAACCTAAAAATTAAACTGCGATTTTGTTTCAAAGTGTCTTCGAGCAGCAATTTGTTTCCTATTGTAATTGGTTACTTGAATATGTTACTTTCAATATTACAGTTTCAGCTGGAAATTTAAATTTGGATCATGTATTACATAGTCTTCAAGTAATTTAAAGAATCTTGTTATTATTAAAATGGAAATTAAAACTGCGCAAACTTGACGATCTCTAGGACCAGAATTACATTAGCATGTCGGATGACCAAAGATATGTTCTTTTTCAAATTCAAAGAAATTTTCAAAACATTTATATCAAAACGATGAATGAAGCAAAGAAGGAGGGAATTACCAATGTTTTGAAAATTATCTAACCCCTTTTTTTTTTGATTATTCAAAAAAAAAACTGATTTGTTTTTAAAAATTCGACTTTTTTAATATTCTTTTGTTTTTTTAATTTTAAATTTGATTTTAAGAAATAAACTTAAAAATATATAAAACAAAAGGGTTGAATAAACTCTTGAAAAGGTTTACAAACCGAATTTGTTCAATGTTTTTTTTCTTATGTAATTATAGAGTAGCAAATTGTGTTCGTTTTTAATTAAATTAAAATTAATATTTTTTTTCTATTTAAATAAAAGTACTTTATAAGTATTTGAAAATCGATAGAAATAATTTTATATTAAGGTTCATATATTTTTTTGATTAGATTATCTTGAATTTTTTTGTTAATTACTGGGTAGAGTAGATTGGGCGGAGAAATGACTTAGCCGTTAATTTAAAAAGAAAAATAGATGGAGGGTTATAACTCCTACATAAGTTCCTAAGGGACATTTGACTCATTTTAAAATATTTACGTGGGACATAAGTCCCTTAACAAGTGGGTCATATACGTCCTAAAGTATATTCAAATTGGTTAGAAAATCAAAATTGACCCTTTTTCAGAGTATTCTTGAGTTAATGTATGCGGGACTTTTTTACAAAATCAGCTGTATATGTGTAGTTTGTAGTATAAATGTAGTTTATATGTATAAATATTATTCGTTTTTTAATTTTATAAAATGGGATAACCCGTGATTTAGGAACCAACTCCAAATTTTGTGCTAATTATTTTTTATATTATAGTTCAAGGAAGTTTGGTTATTCGTACCTCAGTGACGTTATATAATTAATATTAACTTTTCAGATGAGAACTGCATAAGAGTTCTGCACTTCTTTGAGTCAAAACTTTAAGGGTCATATGGTTCCCCATAGGGTGTTATGGCTCATGGATTTAATCTTAAGTCCCTGAGGGACTTACATCCCTTTAAATGAGTCATAAGTCCCTAGGGAAAATAACCCTGGGAGTTATGACCCTGCAGAGAAAAATGACAAAATAAATTTGAATCTTAGCCAAAGAAATAATAAGAAATTAGTTTTTTCTGTAAATCTCCAGGAAAATTTTAAAATTCTTCAATCAATAGAATATCGTATAACCAGCTTCTATTTGGCCTCATGAATACCTTGTTTGACCCTTCAAAAAATAGCTTGACAGTAAATTGTGGAAAGTTTTTGGTGGAAAAAGGCTGAATCCATCAACACGACCAGTAACAAACGCATCTCAGTAGAACCTCATTGAATATAATATTCCATGGTGAAGTTATTAAATTAAATGGAAATCCAGCCATTTTACTTTAAAATAATTCAATTAATGTTGTTTAGTTTACTACAACCTATTATAGTATATGTTGATACCTACTGACGCTAAAACACCAATTCTTGAAATTATTTTTCTGCTGCTCAAATATATAAGAATCAGTATATACAGCTTCTGATTCTATATACCTAACGGATTGCCATGTTCGGGCTGTGAAGCAAGTATTTAAATTTTTTTTGTTTTAAAATAAAATTTTGTAATTTCAAATTTTGCATTCTTGATGCACCTTGACAATTGTGTTTGCTCTATCAAAAGATTTGGAATTTGTTATCCCATTTCACCACGACGATTGGTCGAAAAAAATTTTGGAAGCGTTACTATGTTGCTTAGTATTGCTTTGATTTAAAAGAACCGTTAATCTTTTCCAGCACAACAACTTTATCGTCAAGTTTTGCATACTTGTTGGTGTTTGAAAATGGATTTGATTATTTTAAAAGACTTAGAATTTGTTAACTCTTATCAGCACAACTATAAAAAAAACTCGTTTTAAATAAATTACTTAATACATTTTAGAAATAAAATTTACTCCATATGCAAGGCATTCATTTTTCTTAATAACATCAACCTTAATTAAAAAGCCATTGAGAAGAGCAGCAAATTTGCGTGGAATATTAGCTGGTATTGTAATAATTTGATACTAGTACTGCCCTATGCTCGAAATTCGAGCTATTGTTGCGTTTAATTTCAAAAACATTTAAAAAACAAATTTATTTTGTGTAATTTATATCGCACTAATATTCACGAAACTAAATAATGATTAGTTTAATGGAAATCAGGTCGAATTAGCTTTTGTTCAATCAATACATCTATACCATTAAGAAATGCATAAATTTCATCTTATATTTAAATTGTAAGGTTTATCTGTATCTGCGAGTTATATTATTCAATTAAATTATTTGTTTACATTGTAATATTAATTTATTTTTCTAATTTATTCTACCAATAGCGAATGGTAGCTGAGTTGATTTCGAAAATCACATAAAGGTTTTATTTTCACTTTTACTAATTTTTTTAATTATTTAACTAAACACTGAGCAGCCAGGTGACTTTAGGCGTTTGTATATCACACATCAAGTTGTTCCATTATCCTTCGTTATTCTTTTGTTTGCTACATGATTACTAATACTTTTCCTAACATTTCCAGAAACTTTATCAGTTCGAAAGTAATAGAAAGTAATAGAAAGTCAACTTTTCCATCGATAACCATCTTAATATAATATTAACAAAGTCTAGAAAAAGCTAAGCTGCACAAATGTACCAATTTTCTAATAATGCAAAAACTTCATCTACTGTTTAATATATTTAATGATAACACTAACAACAATTGATTTAAAATTTTCTAAAAGTTTTCCTTTTCTTTTACTGAAAACTTTAATTTAAAGCACTATAAACTAGAAACTATTAAGATACTTTAACTTATACATGATATTTTTAAAGCATATGCCATCATTAAATGAAAACAAAAAAAACTAATAATTTTATTAAATCAGATAGCACTAAATAGAATATAATATCAGTTGCAATGAATGTATATACAAAACTATTATATTATGCAGAATTCTTAAAAATTTTAAAATCTAAAATGCTGAAAATCTATTTTTGAATATTTAAGACTACTATAAAATGATATCAGACAAGTTTATGATCTGGTGCATTAACACCAAGTGTGCAATTTTTATGCTCTAGAAATTACGAAATTTCACAGTACACAAAAAAAAGAAAATGTACCTAAATTTAATGCCGTTTATTTTCATAATGGATGTTTTGGAAAAAATTTTTGGGTTATTATATTTAATGTGACTTTATAAGTAGTTAGCACCTTTTCTTTTTGTGAAAATTTTTTTGATATCTAAGTACATAATTATGAAAATACATAAAATTTAAGTTGTGGAGAGTCTGCATAAGTTCAAAACTGTACGTAAAGTCAAATAAATAAAGAAAATTTATATTATCTATATATATAAAAGCGAAAGTTTGTTTATTTGTTTGTTTGTTTTTAGTTACCGAATAGACTCCTAAACTGCCCAGCCGATTTTCATGAAAATTTGTATATAGAAGTTTTTGGGTACGGAAAGAAATCGTGGCCCAAAAATTTTGCTCTAACGGACCGCCAAGTTGGGGCTGTGGTGCAAGTATTTAAACTTATTTGTTCTTTAATGGAAACGGTTTGACCGATTCACTTCAAATTTTGTATACGTGCTGCTCTTTGAGAATTGAGTTGACACTATTAACAGTTTTAGAATTTGTTAACCCATGTCGGGCCGACGGGTGGTCAAAAAAATTTTGGGTCCAAATTTTGTCCGATTTTACGAAATTCTGCTTTGGCTAAAAAGAAAGCTCCAAAAAAATTTTTATTGGGTTCCATTAATCCATTGTGGCCCAACAGCCTTTTATTATTTTTTTCAATACTTTACTCTAAATTCGAAACGGTTCGACCGATTTTCTTCAAATTTTGTATACGTGCTCCTTTGTGGGAATTGAGTTGACACTATTAACAGTTTTTAGTGGCTTTTAATAGATTTTTGCGTTCCTTAACTCTTAATTAGAAATGATTTGACCGGTTGACTTTAAATTTTATATGCGTGAAGCAACTTGAAAATGGAGTTGAATGGAGTTTTGGAAGTAAATTACGTCAAATTTTGGAAAGTAATTTGTACTGCTTTGATTACAGAAAGTTCCAAAATTACTCAAATAATCCTAGAAAAATTGTTTTAAAAAAATTGCTTTCATACATTTTAAAATTTACATGTGTAAACAGTGTGTAATTTTTGTGTTAACTTTTTGCAGTAACAGCAACTTCAATCAAACCTCCATTGAAAGGCGCAGGAACGCGCATCAAGTATTAGCTAGTATATATATAAAGCTGAGTTCTTTCATGGTGTATAACGGGTAATAATAGTGAAAAACTTTAGATTTTATATGAAAGTGGAGGAAAAGGGAATTTAAAACGAACAAAAAATTTTTCATTTTCACGTTCATTTTCACCCCTGTACAACAGAAAGAAAATTCATTTAAGTGCCAGTAGATAATTTAAGTAACGGTACACTCTGTATAGTGCTTCTATTCCTAATCTGGGTTTAAATATTTAAATTTTGAATAATTTAACCTTTCTTTCTTTACTAAAAATTCTTGTTAAAACTATAAAGGGACAATGTGTTTGATGTTACTTGACTTAAGATTATATATAATTACCTAATACCCGGTGCGCGTTGCTGCGCCCTTCAATGGATGTATAATTTAAGTTTAGGTTATTGAAAAAAGTTGACGCAAAAATTAAACAAGATGTAAATGTTATTAATAATGTTATTAATATTGAAGCGGTTTTTTTTAAAACGATTTTTCTAGGAATTTTTCAAAAAATTTATCAAATTTCACATGAAACTTTTCATAAATATTAACAATGCAAAAATTAATTCACTTGACATTATTCGCAAGAAACCTACCATCTTTAATTCAATTGTTAAGCAACTCGAAAAATTTTTTAAACTTTCTTTTTGGCCAACAATAAAACGTCGAAAAATTTAACGTAATTTTAATGTAACGTAATGTTAATAGAGTGAACTCCATTCTCAAAGAGAAATATGTGTACAAAATTTGAAGTGAATCAGTCAAACTGTTTCTAATTTAGAGTAAAGTAAAGAGAAAACCTATAAAAAGCTGTAGGGCTCAACTCAAACTTTTTTGTGGCTTTTTTTTTAGCGAAAACAGTGCATCGCAAAATTGGACGAAATTTACTTCCAAAACTTTTTTTGACGAAACCGTCGGGTCGGCATGGGTTAACAAATTCCAAATCTGTTAATAGTGTCAACTCAATACGCAAGGAGGATCACGTATAGAAAATTTGAAGTCAATCGGTCAAACCGTTTGCATTTTAGAAAAAAAAAAGTAAATACATGTACGACAGCTCCAAGTGGGCCGTTAGAGCAAAACTTTTTACTGAGGGTTTCTTTCCGTACCAAAAACCACTATATACAAACTTTCATCATAATCCTCTGAGCACTTTAGGAGTTTATTCGCCACATACAAACAAACAAACAAGCTTTCCCTATTATATATATAGGTAGATAGATAGAAGATAAACGTAGATAGAAGATAAATAGATAGATTAAATTATTTCTAAGTATTATTTGAGTTTTAAAGCAATTTGGGGTTTTAATTACACCTAAAATCAAAAAGATATTTACAAATTTGTTTTGCACAGAGGCAGGATTTTAAGTTTTATTATTTCTTTTATTTTTCCCTCGAATTCTATAAATATAAAATGGACGGATTCTAATACTATTTGCTAAATTAAGCTTATCCAAAACATATTGAACAAAATTTTAAGTTTTCGGAAATATATAGCCAAGTATGACATGGGATAATCATTTTTATCATTATTATATGCAGTGCTAAGTAAAGCTTTATGCTTTAACACCTCTGTAAACACCTTCAAATAAATCCATCTTTAACTATTTATTATAAATTTTTTTTTCTGTCCCTTGTTACAAGTAATAGAATAACATTACGCCACCGATGAAACCGATAAATTAATATATTCATACACTTGGAATATTAATATTAATACACCTGGATTTTCCTATTTAAATTTAAATCTGCATATTATTAAAAAGTTTTACATAAAAGGTCCGATTTTGGATTCCAGAGTCCGATTTCGTCTATTTGCACTTGCCAACTTTCTTTCATCTTAAGTATAATTTTTATCAAGATAGTTTCAATATTTTTTAAGTAATCCGGTGTACGAATGAATGAACGGCGCTTTATCGAATCATCACGCTGATAAAAAATATATATACTTTTCTATACCCATGAACGGAAGCATTTCAATGGTCACAAACACCATAACAAAGTCAATATACCCCGATACCTATTAAAGATTAAGTGACGAAAATATCATGCCGCAACTTTTTTAAGCATATTAAATATTCACATTCTTCGTACTTAAAAATAACTTTCATTCATTGAAATTAAATTTTCAAATTTAAATTTGCCCAAACACACTTTACCCAGACTTTTTCTTATTTCCATCCTTCAATTCTATACAATTTCAAATTGAATATAATTTCCCCCCACCTTTATGCTTATCCAATCCAAATAATTCAGAAGTAAATATTTGGTAAAAAAAAAAAAAATATTTAATTTTCAACTTACACCCACAAAATATGTAAATTTTATTTGTTTGTTTTTTTGTCTTCAAAATTAAAATGAAAATTTAATTTCAAAAATTTAAATTTCAACAAACAAAAAATTATAAAAAAAAAATCCAAAAACTTTACGCAATCCGCTGCAATTTAAATGTGATTCCGTAAGCTGAAAAAAAATCAAAAAAATCCGTGAAATCCCAATGGAAGACAAATTACTTCCTAATGTCCTTTTCATTTTAATTTTTTTTTTATTTAACAAAACAAGAAATTCAATTTCGAATTCAATTATTGTAATTTTATTTCTAACCCACGTCCTGCATGCAGCGTCTCACCGCACCAAAGGTTTCATAGTGAGTGAATGTATGATTGTATAAATGTTGGCATAAAAAAAGAACATTTATTTTGTTCAAATCTTTTTTAGAAATTTTGTCTTGAAGACAATTCGATAATTTTTATTTTGTTTTTCAAATTATTCAAATACAACACTGAATATACCTTTAAACTTTGATGGGTTTTTTAATGTTCTCTTCTTAACTTCAAATATCTTCAAGGATACCATCTTTTACGCAGTTCTGAATACAGATAAACATATATACAGATACATGTCGAATACTAAAGAAATGGAAAAGGAAAAATAATATGCAAAGGAAAAAATCGCATTATCAAAATTAGCACCCTCACACTATTCTTAATATTCATTGGAATAGCCATAGTATAATGAAAGAGATTTACATTTCCAAAATAATTTAACAAATAAAACGGTTGTTGATTCAATTGTAAGATATATAAAGTTAACCTTGGACAAAGTCAATGAAAAGTGAACGGCTGGATGGCACAGTGGTTAGAGTGACGACCTTTCATGCGAAAGCCCAGGGTTCGAATCCTAGTGAGAGTGAAAAAAACTTTTCTGGTTTTCGACTTGACTCAGCACCCATTTGCTATTGGGTTAAAATTAATGGCTTAATCAATAATTAATAATTAAAAATATATCTTTAATAAAAAATACAATAATATTACAATATAAAAAAATACCAAATAACATCTGACCAATGGCGGAGTGGTAAAGACGTCGCCTTTGATGTGGAAGGACTCGGATTCAAACCCCGGTCGGATCATATGTAATAAAAAAAATATCGTAAAATTGTATAATCATATTGCAATAGTTAATATCGTAATATAAGATAAGATTAAATATAAACATGTAAATAACTTTTGTGTAAGATTTCGCACAAAGTTAGCATTTGTGCATTCATATTAATAATCTAGTACAATAGCTACTGCCGAGTAATCAACGGCGTAGTCAATATTATGATTAAAGCCTAGTTTAAATAAACTTAATGAATGTCCTTAAAAGGAGTGAAAAAGGAATAGAAGAAAAAAATAAACAAATACAAAATGTAAACAAATAATTTATTTGAATAATATAACTCACAGATATAGAATACCATTTTATATTTGTAATTAAATAAAAATTTGACATATTAGAAATTGAAATAAAGTATATATTAGTGATGGGCTTCTATTTATGGCATCGTAAGTTCATTTTTCATTTTCAAAAATTTAAAACGAAATTTCAATTTAAGAATAACCCCACTTTTTCAAATAAAATTTTAATAAATATTCAAATAGCGTACCAAATCAAATAGATTTGAATCGATTTTCGAATAATTTTAATTAAATGTAAAATGGCGGCAGGAAAAATTTTTCTTTTACATAATATTATTTCACTTTAAGAAATTTTCAAATTCAGCTTTTTTTTTAATTTTTTAATTTTATTTCAAAAAGAATTTTTTTTGCTTTTCTCCTTTAAATTTAATATGGCGTCTTTGAAAACTGAATAAATTTATTGAAGTTTTTCTTTTAGACATCAATTAATTTGCATTAATATTCACTGAATAGAATTTAATTTTGACTCTTTGTTGATTATAAGTTCTCAAGAGAATTTTGAAAAGAAATTTGGAAAAAAATTATGCAAGAAATATTCATTTTTGGAGGAAAAGGAACAAAAAATACAGTTTTCTTTTAAAAAAGTTTATTTTTCAACTTTTAAAATATGGTTTTGACATTTTTGATCAAAAACAGCAGAAAGAAAATAATCTTAACGAACGCGTATAGAACGGAATTAAAATTTGGAATATTTTCTATGAAATTTCTTAATGCATAATTTATAGTTCTATGCTATAAGTTTTGGTATATAGTTTTTTAATAGATGTCTGGAATTTTAGTTTCTAAATTAATAATCTTAACAAAATAAGATATTATAATTAAAAATAAAAATAAAATTATTAAGTTAGACGGAGTCACTAAATGATCTGTCGAGACAAGTCTTTATTTAAGCGTTTATTCAGACGCTCAATATGAATATTCGATAATGGATTTCCTTAAAATTTATTTATATAATTCAATCGATTAATTATATTATTTTATAATTTATTAATTATTATTTAATAATGTTTGAAGATTTTTATCCTAACTCAATTTCTAATTATTGGGTTTATATATTTTGATTTTATTGGGTTATAATTTGAGTAATATAATAAAATAAAGATGCTGCGTCCACCACAGAACCAACCGCTCTTACAGGAAAATCATAATTGGAAATTTCTTTTAAAGATTTTATACTGTGCATTTACATGGGTACAACAAGTTTTATGTAATAAATTTTTTCGTACTCTTTTTGGTTTGCGATGAATTCGCAAATTTTTTAAAAATTACCAAATAGAAGTCCCCTTGAGGTCACCCAATTTACTCCAAAAGCTTATAAATTCAAGATTTTAACATCAAAACCTTATATAAACAATTTGAAAACATTTCGTTCAGACGTTTGGGCTGTACACGTTTGCCCAGACAGACACACTAACGGATATCACAAAAAACACGTTTTTTGGTTTTCTTCTTACCGGAGTAATGCATGAGTTCTAAAATCTAGAAGTCCAATTTTTGGTGTGATTACAATAAATACCGTTTATTAGGAATATTATACCTACCGTTACAATTGGATAATATTAGGTTCATCAAATTTTGCCATAACACGGAATAAAAAAACAGAAAGTCAATACAACCATCAGATTAATAACCTAGTCCTAGAAAATTTAATTATATTAAAAATCCATATGGGCATTATATCAAACTTGTAATAGCAGCTTTTAAGTTTCTATCTCTCTTTATTTGAAAGATGCATTATAACTTTTTGAACTCGTTTGATATCTACCTGGGTTTCGACTCTAATTTATAGAACATTTAAGAGACATTAGATTAAGGACTTAATATTTCCAGCTTTGGAGAAATACTTATTTAGCTTTCGACCGAGCTCCCATAATCAGAGTAATGGATCTACCCATGCTTCGGTTTCAATCTAGATTTTTTTTTTTTTTAAATTGTTAACCTGTTGTATACTGATCAATGGCGTAGTGGTAAAGACGCCGCCTTTCATGTGGAATGTCTCGTGTTTAAACCCCGAGTAGGTCGTATCTAATAAAAAATATCCAAAAATTGTATAATTATATCGTAATATAAAATAATATAAAAACCTGTTGTATAAATTTCATCTAGGTAGACTGAGTGGTTTTTGAGTAATAGTCGCAAGCGGACGTGCATTGAGCCAAGAGGTGATGCAGAAAACTAAGTAGATAGGTTTCAAACACTATATTAAACTGAAAATTCCCAATACGTTAGATATATTTTAAATTTTAAAGCAATGAAGTAAAAATCTCAGAGTAAGAATAAATATGAAGGGTTTACAGTTATCATACTTTCTTTTAATAAAACTAGTATAAAGTTTAATTTAGTTTTAGTTTAAATTGTAAAATATGTTATACGATTACAAATGTTTCTGCCCTTCCTCTTTAAAATTTTATTTACACTTTTTATGTTAACGCAATTTTAAAATTAAAAAAAAATTATTTTTGAAATTTAACTTTTATTTTATGCAATTTTTTGCTCATTAATTTTTTGGTTTTTGTAAAAATGCTTATTCTTTTGTTAAGCTCGTATAAGTTTATCATTAAAATCTAATTTAAAAACTCTTTTTCTTCTTGAGCAATATGGTTCTTCGGTTATATTATATACATCTACATATAATATACTTATATACATTATATAAAAAGTTATTATTACCTATTTAAATAGAGAAACTGTTTTCTTAAAAATATTTAAAAAAAAAAAAAAAATGGCATCAAATTGTACTTAAGGAAGAAAACTTATACAAACTGAAATTCATAATTTTTATATCCGTCTGGAAATGACAGAATTTTTCATATTAAAGGATAATGATTGTTGAAAACTTTTTAAATATATATATATATATATATATACCATATAGAATTTTCTTTTTAAAATTCAAAAAGTAAAAAAAAAATATAAAATATATAAAAACTTTGTATTCATGATTTGCCAAAAAAAAAAAAAATCACAAGAAGTCAAAGTGGTAAAAGAAATAAATATTCCATTATTAAAATAGATTCTCTTACATAAACTTTATTATAATTCTCAGAATTTCAAGTTGAAAAACCATAGAAAACTTTACTTTAAACTTAGGTTGAGACACTGATAAACAATATTTTGCTGCTCTATAAGAGGGATCGAAGTGTTTATATATGCTAAAAATTTACATTTCATTATGCGATCATATATTTCCATTATCAGTTTGCATGGCACAGTGGTTAAAGTAACGACCTTTCATTAAATGTTCCATTCAAAATATTTTTCGAGTTAAAATCAGTTTAAGATAACGAAGGCTTCATAAAATCAAATGGTTCAAAATCTGTCTTCAATCTTCAAGTATTCTTATGTAACTTCAAAAAATTACTAAATTAGAATGTTGGAATTATTTGATAAAATTTTACAAATTGTCAGGAGAACGAACCCGTATTTTCTCAATCGATGCGCCAAGATTATAGCTAAAACACCCCAGACTTCCTGACATCAGTTATTTATTTATATTAATATTACATATTACAAATGATACTGCAATATTTTCAAAACCAATACTACTTATTTATATATAAATAAATTGGATTTGATCGTAAGGGGGAATGGTAATTAAAATTGCTTTTTTTCAGTAATTTAGCTTGAAAAACATTTACTATTTAAACGATGATCAGACGCGTACCCCAGTTGGTACATACGCTAGGTACTTAAGAACTGCGCCTCCGTTAAAATAATTTCAAAAAAATATTTAATATATTGAAATTGCATAAAATTAGGCGTTATTCATTTTCGATATTTTTCATTTCCGTAATTTTTAATTTTCATTCCCCGGTTTTCCCAATTTTTAGCACATTTTCAAAAAAATTTGTAAAAGTGTGCCTATATAGCTTCACTCTATCCTTCCGTCCGTCCGTATGTTTACAAAACTTTTACACCGTTTGAAATAGAGTAAAGAAATTTTAACCACGGATACATATTTCAAAAAAAAAAAATAATTTCCTAGAAGAACTGTTTTCTGTAGCCTCACCCATTACGGAGCTACAGCCCCCCAAAGTTGGTATAACCCCTTTTTTTAAATTGTTATAACAAGAGGTCTGTTAGGTGTATTTTCTAACTGAAAACGGCAAAAGAGAGCTGATTTTATAAACTTTATAAATAATTAACAGGCAAATGTTTAGGGTAACCATACGGTTCTAAAATTTACCATAATGAAAAACTCAATTTTGCAAAACTTTTAGCCCCACATATCTTCTAAACGGTTGAAGGAGAGGGTGGGCAAATCTTTTAGAACTACCTAAACTCAGTAATAAACCCTATATAATTTTGAAAATCTGCTTTTTAAAAACCCTCCGTTTTTTTTCATTACTTGTTTTTATATTCTACTGCTGTATAATTTAAATTATTTAATCAATAAAAAACCTTCTAAAAAACTTGTTAAATGCAGTAATAATTATTGTTAGCATTGATATGTCTTGCGCATACATGCTGTACCTAGGTTCACGTTGATAATTTGTTTTCTAAGAGAAAACGAAGAAGAATGTAGGGTAGACTGTGTGAATTCTAGGATGCCATTTTTAGAATAAAAATGTATTTGTAAAAATTTCAGGAGCCCCATTGGTTTTTGATTTATCATCCAGACGGATGGATAGACACACATAACTAATCGATTTACTTTTCGTTACTGATCCAATTCATACTATCGAGTCATTTGCTTTCTCCTTCTGTGCAGCATAAACTTAATTAAAATGGAATACTTTGACCCATGTGAACATTGTTGCTATATCGAAAAATGGTTAAATAAAAATATTATAGGATACCAATTAAAAAATATTAATCAAGGGAAACTATATTGGGTAATCGTTAATACGAGACCATTTAGTTTTCTATTATTCGAATATGAAAAGATCTTAAGAAATTGCAGAACAATATTTCCATTTTTTAAATTTATTCATATGCAATACAATATAAATAATTCTTTTGTTAGAAAATAAAGTTTCTATTTCTTCTCTTTTGTAATTTTCATATTTAAAGATTTTGAAGTGTTTTGCCAAATTTTTCGTTCAATAATTAATCCATGTTTTTTGGGTGCAATCAATATTTTAACTACAAAGGAAACTTTCTAACATAAATTAAAAATTTCGTCCCATTTAATATAAAACATATTGGAAAATTAATATTTGGTGTTCCTGATAACAAAAAAAGTATAGATTTATATTTCATGTTCTTTTATAGCCATTCACAATAAATTTTTTCAAAAAAAACTTTTTAATAACAAAATATAAAATAATGTTGATATTTAGATATTCCTTTTTACTGGAATAAATATGTCTGTAAATTTAATAATATTTATAATATTTTAAGACGTGGGTAGTTAAAAAAATAAATATATATTTATATATATGACAAAAAAGGTAGACCTTAGGAAATATTTATAGATATCATGCATTTGAAAAAATTTTAAAAGTCACAGCTGGACCTCTAATAAACTTTCTTTTTATAACCCACACATATACCTATATACTTATTATCCAAAATATTTTAAAATTATGCTTAACGAGGAAGAGTATAGTAGAGTAGATTGTGTCAACTCTGGGATACCCGTATGACCGAAATATAACCATTAAATTATCCGGTTAATTATTTTTGGCAAAATTTCAAATAAACAGTTTTATTAGGTGTATTGTAATGCTTATATAAAAAAAGAAGTTGTATGGCAGCTTCCCGGATCAATGGACCAAAATGGCTGGGTTTAAAAAGCGATGACGGGTATTGCAAAAAAACGAATTTTCGAAAACTTACGTGCTCCCTTAGTTTTTGAGTTACCGCGCGGACGGACGGACATACATCGATTTTTTTTTTTCGATTCTGATCCGATTCATACACTTGAGCCTATATCTACCCCCCCTCCTTCTCTTCGTCGCAAACGTTGAGGCAAATTTATTATACCGTTAGACCTATAGTCATACGGGTATGATGACGTATAGTCATACGGATATAAAAATTTTATATTATGGGTTGTATATATTTTGTTACAAATTCTGATCTAATAAAGAACTAAATAAAAAATATAATTAGATAGGAGGGAAGTAGAAATCTTTTAGTCAGGGTTTACAATAAAATTTTCAAGTTTTAATTAAAATTTGATTATTATTAACAATTTTGGTGTATTCCAGAGCAATTACCTTAGCTGTTTATGACTTATGATTATAAATGATATTTTTTGCATATTTTAATTAAAGTTAATAATTTAAAGAATTTTACTGAAATGGACTTCCTCATTTAACATCTTCAGTTTTACTTAGGTGAATAACTTTAATACTCGGTATTTCATAACAAATTATAGGGCATATTTATGGACTCGTAAAGTAGTGAAAGTTTTGAAGCATCTGATTGTTAGGAAGTCAATCGGACCCGAAGGTAATTTTCTTTGAAAACATGAAGTTGGAGTTCTTGCTCATTTTTAAGCATTCAAACAATTGGTGTTTGCAATTTTTAAATCTGCGCAATTTTTCTAATTAATATCTTCAACACGAGAATATCCCAGTGAATGGAAGATTGTCCATGTTTTGCCTATATTCCAAAAAATACGGTTAATAAACTGTTTATTAGTAGAGGGTATACTTTAGATATCAGCGTTATAAATATTACATCTTCTATCTATATATATAAAAGCGGAAGTTTGTTTGTTTGTATGTAGCGAATAGGTTCCTAAACTGCCCAGGCGATTTTCACGAAAATTTGTATATAGTGGTTTTTGGGTACGGAAAGAAATCGTGGCCTAAAAATTTTAACCTAACGCACCGCCTAATTGGGGCGGTGGTGCAAGTATTTAAACTTTTTTGTTCTAAAATGAAAACGGTTTGACCAATTGACTTCAAATTTTGTATACGTGATGCTCCTTCAGAATTGAGTTGACACTATTAACAGTTTTGCAGTTTGTTAACCCATGTCGGGCCGTAAGGTTGGTCAAAAAAAATTTTGAATCCAAATTTTGTTTGATCTTACGAAATACTGCTTTAGCTAAAAAGAAAGCCCCAAAAAAAATTTTGTTTAGTTATTAACTGTAAATATTGCTTTGGTCAAAAAAAAATTTTTTTGGAAGTAAATTACGTCCAATTTTGGAAAGTTGTTAGTACTTCTTTAAATTTTAAAGGAACTTTAAAAATTACTAGAATAATCCTAGCAAAAACGTTTAAAACATTTTAAAATTAACATTTACACCATGTTTAATTTTTATGTTAACTTTTGCATTGACATCAATTTAAACTAAACCTCCATTGAAAGGCGCAGCAACGCGCACCGGCTATTAGCTAGTTATTTATAAATGTGCCATTTACTTTTACTCCTCTATTTTCTTCAACAATTAATTCTTAAAATATTTTTTGTGAACAGATATTAAAAAGCAGTGGAGACAAAATGCAACCTTGTCGTACTCCTCTGTGAATCCTGAAATCTGTTATCATTATGCCTTCAGATTTTACTGTAGCAGTTTGACGCTAACTTAGATTTTTGATGTACATCCTTACCATCTTTATCCATATTTTCAAGAATCTCTATTAACTTGGTATGTTGCACCCTATCAAAAGCCTTTTCAATATCAATAAATCCTAGAAGCACCATATAACATATTAAGAACCAGGTTGAACTTCAGCTTGGAGCCAACACAGTAATTTATACAAAAAACATCTCGAAACTTTGTAAATCCAAAAATGATTCTAATTCTTTAATATAAAGTTAAATTTAAATTTTTATATACTCTTAATCTCTAAACCTACTTTTTAACACATTCAATGCTTGCAACATATGCAACTATCATGAAAAACCTATTATATAAAAACTTTTCTAATCTCTAGAGTTTCTATTTCCTGATTATAAACAAAGAATATCACTGGTTCTTTTCTTTTTAATATCTATTCTATTTCTATTATATTTCTAATTCATTTATTTTAATTTAAATTAATTTAATTAAATTATTTAAATAACATACATACATTGACATTTACAAAAGAATAAAAGAAATGTATTCAACGTTCTAATAACATATACAAAAACAATTTTTGTTCGTATTAGTTCTAAAGATAGTTAAAAGAATCTGGTACATCCTTTTTAATTAATATTACGTGCAAAAATAAAGATATCAATTCCGGGAACTGTAACATAATACAGTTATTTAATTCTATAAAAAAAAGAACAGTTTTACTTTTTTTTTTACTGTTATTTTCAACAAAAGTTGAAAATAAAATGAACATTTGCAATAAATCTAGGTTATAAAGAAAAATAAAAACAAAAACAAAATTAAATTAAAAGAAACTGTCATAATGACTGAATGACAGTTGTTGTAACAGTTATGATACAATGTTGAAATGAAACTGAGTGCTAATTACTCATACATACACATGAACAATAATATTATAAATGAATGGAAAATGAAAAAAAAAATGGAAATGAAATAAATGGATAAAATTAGAACATAAACAGTATATATCTAATTTTTTATTGTTTCCATTTTTCTTTTCTTAATTATCTTTTAATTCAATTTTCTTTTTATTAACCTATTTGAAACCAATGTTGACAAAATGTTACATATTAGTTAATTAATTAATATTATATTATGAAAATTTTGAAGTTATAATTCAAACTTTAAAGAAAAATTTAAGAATTTTTATTTAAGTCAAGCTTTAAAACAAAATAAAACTGTGCTGATTTGCTGATATATGCATTAATACAAGACAAAAATCTGGACGTTTAGATAGTTTTTGAAATTGATTTTGTATAAATAAATTTATATATTTTGCTTCATAGTATTAAAAGTTATTTGGAACTATGACATTTTTTAACTTCTTAAATAAAAATAAGTCTTTTAATTGGTTGAAACTCTCTAATTTCCTTTTCTAAGCTCTAATTTTTAAGGGTAACAATCCTGCCTCTATCTAGCTACATCTCCTTTGGAGTAGATGTTAAGGTACTGGTATTATATGTATATTTATATTTTGTTAATTAGCATTAATCTTAATGAATTCTTGTAATAATTTTATTGTATAAAATTTGTATATCAATTATAAGATAGATTTCTTTTATCTGTGAGTTATATTATTCAATGAAAATCATTTTAATTATTATATTTTGTATTTGTGCTTGTTATAGTTATATTAATGAATTTAAAATTATATTGTTATGGAATAAATTAATTTTTCGGTTATGTAATATTATTTCTCCGTTTTTCAGGAACCTAAAAGGTCAAGTCCGTTTTCCAGGAACCTTAAAAGTCGGCTTTTTAACCACTTTTGTCAGATAACCGTTAAAGTATAATATTTGATTTTTTTATATTAACATTCTGGCCAAACAGTACAATTTGGAGATCTATGACAGTTCACGCATAAAGCACCAGTAGAGAGTTAGATAAAACGCAGAAAATAGAGATGGATAGGCAAAATTCAGAAGAAATAAGCAACAAACATAACCGAAGATGACCTAGACTCAATAACATCTGGCGTCGTAGTATCTGTATTGGCCAAAATGGATAACCTGGGATGAGGAAATCAAGTAAACTGCGAACAATCGTGTGCAATAAACGGGGCAAATTGTTGCCGTATGGTCTCACAAGGAATGATTAATAACAATGACAAGGAATATAAAATGACATTTATTTTTTAATGGGTTAAATATATTATATAGTATTTTTTTAAATTGAATATTTTATAATATTAAATAAATCATATTTGATTATATTTTTATTCAACCAGAATGGATTTTTCTTTTACCTACTTCATAATTGAATCTACCCCTAACTGAAAACCTTTAATATGAAAATTTAAGGGTGCCATTTAAATGAAAGTAAGAAATTTAAAATATGTTTTTACTTTTTTTAACTGTAAAATTTTCAAAAAAAAAAAAATCAAATACAAGTAACGTTTTGTATTGTTTCTTAATTTCAAAATCAATTTTTTGTCTTTTTTCTTTTTTTTTTTATTTTTTTTTTTTTAATTACAAAATAAAACAATTTTTAACAACTTGATTAGTAGTAGTTGAAATTGTATCACCACCCATTTTTCATTCATATTAGTTTTTTTTTTTTTTTTTGTTTATCTTCTATTTTTATTAATTTATTCTCTATCTCTTTCTAACTTAATTTGATCTTGTCATATGTAATTTTATTTTTAAATTTTTGGAATAGAAAAGAACATTTTGTTTACTCATTTTGTTTTTTTAACTACAGATTATGGTGTTATATAAGTTGAACAAAGAAAAACAAAAAAAAAAAAAAGAGTAAGAAAGAGAAAGAAACATATATGTATAAACATAAAAAAAAAAGTTTAAAGAAGAATTTTTAATATGTGTATGAAAAAACATCAAAACAGGATTATTATATGTAAAATGACATAACAGCATATTTGCATATAAATTTATATTTTTTAAAAATATAATATACTTTGTATATCTACACATATATTTAAATATATATATATATATATAGAGAAAACTTTTTAATTAAAAATAATCTAATAAAGTGCTTTGAAAAAGTTGTGCCTCTCAATGTCAATAAAAATTTTATTTATTTTTTCTTTTTTTTTTTTTTAAAGGATTAATGATGAAAATTTTAAATTTTTTACTACTATGGGGGTGAATTTTTAATTCTTTATCCAATTGGATATTCTTAAAGTGTCATACCATGTGAACAGAAAAGAATGAGCTTGTTCAGACACACTATTCTGAATATGGTATGAAAACAAAGCAATATTAGGTGAATGGTTTTTGACACCGAGATACCAGATAGAAGAATTAAAGGATAGACAATCTTAACAAAAGAAGTATTAAGTCAGGTTTTATAATTTGTGATGTTAGGTGCGGTTAGGTGTGATTACTTTGAATATACATTGATTTAATATGATATTAAAATTTATATACTGTGGACTTTGTATTCATGTCAAAAATCTATATAGAAACCCTTTTATTATTTTAGCACATTTACAGTATCAATCATATGAAGCATATATGAATCATATGAATGAGATTGATAATTCAAAACGAAATTCCCCAGGTTTTTTTTTTCAATCTACCCCCAAACTCTCTTTTAATATCCTATTTTCCTCCTTTTTCATAGAGTTGTAGTTTTGGGATTTGGTGTGTTAAAGTCGCACACTATCACACTACCTCTATAGGAACTACGCATATCATAGCTCATATAGGTTACTTTCAACCTTGCCATGTAATTCTTATAAATAAAAAAAAAAATAATGAATCGAATTAACTCAAAAATTACAATAGCTGTTGACGTTTAACGATTCCTATTTTATTCCTCTTTCACCCTAAACCTACATTCCTATGTTCCTAGCGTTTAGGTAGCGTGTAAAAAAACAAAAACAAAAACGAGGAGAGTGTAGTAGAGTACACTGTATGACCGTAATATAAACATTATATCATCCGGTTAATTGCTTTTGGCAAAATTTCAAACAAAAACAAATTTTAAAAACCCGGCTTCGATAGGTATAGAGCAATGCTCATATAAAAAGAGAAGTTGCATGGCAAGTATTTGAACCCGTGAACCAAAATGGCTAGATTTAAATAGCGATGACGGCTATTGCGTCAAAACGAATTTGTGAAAATTTCAAAATCCTAGATTTTTTAGTTTTTGAGTTATCGTTTGAGTTATACATACATAGCTAAATTGATTTATTTTTCGATTCTGATCCAATCCATACACTTGAGTCTATATCTGCCCCCTCCTTCTCTGCATCACAAACGTAATGGCAAATTTATTATACTATTTGAGCTATAGTCATACGGGTATAAAAATTAAGAAATCTAGTGAACATTCAGAAAACTGGATTCTTTATAATATAAAAAAGTATTGTCCTTTGACCCACGAACAGAAGAAAAATAATTGTTACAAACATGATAAGTATGCCACAAATTTGATTAGAATTAAAGAAAGTTGTAAAAAAGTTTTTTCTTAATATCCCCACACAACTTCCTATGTATGCTTTTCAATTCAAAATGTTTAATATATTTCATCTTCCGAAACTTGAATATGAATTTAGATTCAAATACCCAACAAAATCGCTATTTTTACATTAATACAATACCCAGAAAAATTGCGTACTCGAAGCTTTAGATGTTAACCCCGAACTCCAGAAAAAAAATTTTTACCAACAGATCTCAGCACTTGATATTTTTAACATTTTGTGTATAATTTTTTTAAAAATAAGGTGGAATTTCCAAATAACTTAGAACACAATAAAAGTAATTAGCTTAATACATTAATTCCATATAGTTCCGTGCAATATTACTGAATACTTTAAATCCTAATATTTCGGGCATTGACGGGGATTAAACCGCGGAGTTAGAATTACATAGCCCTAGTGAAAATTAAAATTAAAATCTCATGGACTGAACACGTTTCAAATGAGGATGTCCTGTGCAGAATTGGTGTAAATAGAGAACTGCTTCTAAAAATTAAACGTCAGAAAACATCATATTTAGGCCACATTATGCGCGCAAACAAATATGAATTGCTTCAACTTATTATCCAAGGCAAAATTGAAGGACGAAGGGGCATAGGTTGAAAACAAATGTCATGGCTAAGAAACATCAGACAGTGAACAGGCGTTTCAGACATAGGAGAGTTAATGCACACAGCCAGGGATCGCATTAAACATCAACAGTTCATCATATGATCGCTAACATCCAATAATGCATATGCAGCAAAAGAAGAAGAAGTGAAAATTAAGCTTAATAGATGACGACTGCATGGGTGTAAGCTCAATATAAACACAACATCCGATAAAAATGCTCTTTGATAAATGATGCTTGAAAGAAGTTCAATGAAACGTTAGATTTCTCTTGAATTAAGTGTAGAAAATAGCCTATAAAATATTTCTTCAACCACATTAAGGAAATACTGTTATTTCAACAACATGAAGGAAATACTGTTATTTCGGCCTTTTAACAAATCAAGTTTTTTTAAGGGAATACTGTTATTTCATCCTTTTAAAAAATAAAACTTATTTACTGTACACTCCCTCCCGCGTCAACTAGTGAGACATATTAAAATACCATGGTAACCTATGAAACGATCGTAGTATAGCTTCCTAAATATTTGACAGTAATATTGCATCCTTCAATTCAGAAATCAAAATAGGGATCAAATATAGAGAGTCGTTTCTAGGAGAAAATGTTTGCATTAGTCAATTTCATTTGTGTAGAAAATTTGAATTTTAATTTCCTTCAAAAAATATCTTGAAATTAAATGAACAGTTAATTATTAAACAATTCATTGTACGAATTTGATCCAAGCCATACACAACTTGCCATGAAGTTTTTTTTTTTTATTTGGTTGTTCGTTTTTTTTTTTTTTTGTTTTATTTTTTAATTTTAATTTAGTACTTTTTTTATTTATCCTGTTTTTGAATTTTTTATTTTCAATCCCCAGAACATTTTAGTAAATATTTTTTCTTTACTTTGTAAATTTTTTTACTCGTGTATAATTTTTTTGCATAAATATCTTGTCCTTAGGAAATCTCTGGTAGGTACACATGATAAACATTTACATACATATAATTTTTAATAAGATACTCTGAATTTATAACTTGAAACATATTTTGTTGTGTGTCAGAAGAGCAAGAAGAAGATAATGTTGAGTGAAGAAAATTCCTCTGATTGTGAAAAAAAAAAAAAAAAAAAAAAAAAAATATGTTAAAGGAAAAGGGAAGGATATAAATTGTTCATCTCTAAACTTAAGTTTCAGTTGTTGCTCCTTTTTTGTGTTCTTGGTACTTATATATTATGTATTTAATATTTTCTTTGTCTTTATATTTTATTTTCTCTTATATATGTTTTTTTTTTAAATATTTACATTAAATAGGATGTGTATATGTAGCTATACCTACTGTTATTGTAATCAGCTTGAAGCTAAAATTTTTGTATATTCCTTTATTATAGTGTTTGTTTTGTTTTATTAAAGAATATATGATTAACATATATATACACAACATATATATATATATACAATTATTCCATATACTTGTTTTGTTTTTTAAAATGCCTTAACTCCTAGTTTTAACATCAATAAAAAGCTTAAGTAGTATTAAATCATTTGATACATTCTATAATATATTGTGTATTTTATATCGTATATTATAATTTCATATTTCTTAATTTTTACTTTTATTCTATTAACAGAATATTTTTAGGTTTTTGCCTTTTTTTCCCCCAACATCCTATACATCTCATTTTAATTTCAATTAAAAATTTTTAATATAACAAAAAATTAAATCCTTTCTAAAATAATCAAAATAATAAAATTGTTATAATTTTACTCATCCCTGTTTTGTTGTTATAGCTGTATCGGATATTCTTTGCTGAATGTTAATGAAGTTATGTAGGATTATGATTTTGAAAATAATGAACATCGTGTAGATGAATTGATAATATTTCTCTACAGATTTTGGAAACATAGCCATGAACTAAAGATTTCGGTTGTAATATCTTGTTAATTTTCGAAAGCAATTATTTAAACAGATTTCTGATTTGTTGATTTTTAATGTGAAATCATACAGTGAGCTTAGGAGAAAACTCTGAGCTATCCCAACTTCTTTTAAGTTATAGAAGACTGAAACTTGTAAAGATATATGAGGGAAATATTTAAGTAAATGCTTCAATTAATTAGTCTAAATGCTTCTTCTAAATATCTGCAAGCAGGGACTTCTTGTTTAAAATAACATTAACATATTTCTTCTGAATATCCCATTAAATTTTGCAAATCCCTTATAATCTTAGAATCCTATATTTCTCAAATTCGATTCCCAATAATCATTTCACACCCATGTGCTTGAATTTCTTGTGCAGGTTTCATCCTAAAGTTTGGTTCAGAAAGAGTTGTGGTCTTTGGTTTCTGTGAACTAAAACTAGCCTATCACACTATCCCTTTATGAACTTCGAATATCAGCTTTAATAGGTTGATTTCAACCTTGCCATGTCACTCGTATAAAAAAAAAATAAAATTTCGAATTAACTCTAAAATTAAAATTGCTGTGAACGATTAACGATTCCAAATGTGTCTCTTCGTTCCGCGTTTTCATGAACACCAAAATCAGAAAATTGTAAATAAAAATTTTTTCTATTCCTGTTCCACTCCTTTAAGTAGTATATTGCATTCACCAAGTCTATTTAGAGAAGGCTTCAGTTTTTTTAATCGTTATATTCATAAAATCGTTGATTACTCGGCTGTAGCTATTGACTTAGATTATGAAGACACAAATATTAATTTTGTGCGCCATCTTTTATCTTACACAAGAGTTATGTTCATATTTATATTAAATCTTATCTTATATTGCGGTATTAACTATTACGATATAATTATACAATTTTACGATATTTCTTTATTAGATATGATCTGATCAAGGTTTGAGCCCGAGAATTTCCACATGAAAGGCGGTGTCTTTACCACTACGCCACTGGTCAGTTAGATAAAAATATCTGGTAACTAATATTAGGTTTTTAAAATATGTTACAAATATTAAACTTATATCGTTTTCCTTAACTCGGTAGCCGACAGCTCACTTTGGAAAAAGACGCAGCTATGATATCGTGTTCAGCTGTATTACGATAGTTTTTTTTTGACAGTTATTTAAATAATATCATAAAAGCTTAAGATTTCAAAGACAGTTGATCAAGACTGACTTTAAAATCCAAAACTACTAAGTACCATGAGAGAGATTTGACTACTTTTAAAGGGATATTAGTCTCACTACCTACATTGTTATAGTTAGTGAAAGTTCTACTAAGTTCCTAAGATGAAATTAACCGAGTGGCCTCTGAGCCGCAGAGATTAAGTATCTTGGGTATCCACCGAGAGAATGCGGGTTCAGTCCCTGTTTAGATCGTAAGATTTTCAAGGAAAATTAATGAAAAAAAAGTAATTTTTATTACAATTCCCCCTTATACGATCAAATATAATAATACGAGTAGTATATCAGAATTAAATAATTATAATACATTGTATTTGAATAATTGAATTATATATATTAATATTACCTATAATGGTTTAAGTAATCGATGGTTTTCATTATATGAGAGTGCATATGGCTTCAACATGCTGAATAAAGAAGTATCAAATCCCGAATCCCGTACACGTCCCAATGCTTTTAAATTATTGTATTCCTTATATCTCGAAAATAATAAATGTTAGTAAATGCGATGCAAAAAGGATTTCAAAACCTCCATGTGACTGAATCCACTATATAAGAATTGAAGATTATTTACCTTTGAGAGTTTACTAAACTTTAATGATTTAAACCAAAGATTTTTACCCAAAAATACTAACATTCTGATCCTATTTAAAAATTTCAAATCGAAAGATTATTCTTTTTCCATTCAGGAGCGTGTCAAAATTTTTTCAATATCAGTGTCAAAATTTTTTATAAAAATTATAACCTTTAATTACCTTAAGCTGACATTATGTTAATATTTTAAATCTTCTGATGAAACACAAAGAATTTTTCAAAAAGTAAAAGAATTAAAACCATGAAATATTACTTAACTTTTTACTATAATTTTAATGTCTTTTATCACTTTTCCACATTAATGTTATATACAAAGGGTACCATTATTATTATATTCTTACGTTTATAATAAATCTGTTATAATTCTGTTAAAATAACATTATAATATAAGACATTGGTATGATGGAGTAATCGTTTGATATAATCCCCACTCAGACAATGTCAGTAAAACCAAAGGAAACACATTGATAAACAAAGACATACAAAAAAAACACTTCGCCCTTAAAGGGGCGAACGTTTTAAAATGATTTTTAAGTGATGAAAATGTTTATTCGTTGTCTCCCTCTTACTTCAAATTTTACATAAAAACTTAGAATATAAGTTTCTCTTTCTAAATATTTCTTTTCTTTCTTTTTTTCGTAAACAATTATTATGATATACAATGTTGAATTTGTATTGTAATGTATTGTATGCATTGTATTTGACATCACCCAGCTTCAATGTATACCCATGTACTACTTACTCACTGTATACCATGTACTACGTTTCGTGTATTGTCGTCTAACGTTTGTAAATTTTGTAAAATGTTATTTTCTTAAGGTGCTTAACAGAAAATGTCGCATAATATATTGCGTCAGAAAGGATTTATTGTAATTTATATACATATATACATTTATATTTTTTCATGTGTATTATTTTTTATAACGGTAATTTATTATGGAAACATGGATTATAATAAATAAAAGAGATGAGTACTTTATGTTTCGAGGCTTTCTTCTTTTTTTTTTTTTTTAACTTTGCAATATTCAAGAAATAAATAAAAATGGGTGTAATAAGTAAAGCTTAAAATAAAATTGTGGAAAGTAATGGGGTTGATTATTGATGATACAAAAGAAAACGATTTGGGGAATTGCTTAAGGAATTTCAATAAATATTGTCAATAATTTTATTATTAACAAACTTGAAATTTAATTAAATTAGCATACATTATAATTATTGGGGAAAAACAAATGTTTTAAGGCAGACAAAGAGGCATTAAACAATTTTTTTATAAAAATTATAAGAAAAACGAGGAAGATTATAGTTGCCCTTGTCAACTTTTAGATACCCGTGCATACCCACTATGGTGTATAAAATAAACCGTAATTTACTTCTCTTATACATTTAACTCATTACCCCATAATTTTGACGTAAAAAAAAAAAAAAAAATTAACAAAAAAAAAAAAAAAATCACAAAAAAAAAAAAAAAAGTTTTCATTCATTGTCCCATAACTTAAGCTTAAAAAAAAAAAAAAAAAAAATAAAAAAAAAAAAACAACAAAGAAAAAAAAAACAAAAAAAAAAAATTGGCCCACCCTAAAAGTCCGATGGTCCGAGTGATGTCCAACTTTGCCAAGTAACTTGCCCTATTAATTTACCTGCCCAATTTTAATTTTAACCTTGTAGCTTTATTAGATTCACAGTTATTGAATCGAAAACTTTGTATGGCAGCCCTCCGAAAATGGGGCCCTAACATTTTGAAACTTCATATAAGTGCTCGATTCATTATATAACTAACCGTGTGTAGTTTTCAGCCTCGTAGTATAATTAGTTTTGAAGAAATTCATATTGGTGCAAAGAAGTTGTATGGCAGCCCCCCATAAATGGGGCCCTAACATTTTGAAACTTCATATAAGTGCTCGATTCATTATATAACTAACCGTGTGTAATTTTCATCCGCGTAGTATAATTAGTTTTGAAGAAATTCATATTGGTGCAAGGAAGTTGTATGGCAGCCCCCCGAAAATGGGGCCCTAACATTTTGAAACTTCATATAAGTGCTCGATTCATTATATAACTAACCGTGTGTAATTTTCATCCCCGTAGTATAAATAGTTTTGAAGAAATTCATATTGGTGCAAAAAAGTTGTATGGCAGCTCCCCGAAGCCTTGGTCCGATTTTAACCAAAAACAATAGGGAACCTAGAAATTGTCTAAAAATGACTTTGTGTGAATTTCAAGACTCTAGCCCTTTTAGTTTTTGAGTTATCGTGATGACACACGGACGGACGGACGGACGGACGGACGGACGGACGGACGGACGGACAGACACACATAGCTAGATCGACTAATTTTTCGATTCTGAGCCGATACGTACCCTTGACACTATATCTAGCTCGTCTAGATCGATGCGTTACAAACGGAGGAGCAAATCTAATATACCCGATGTTCATATATATATGCACGGGTATAAAAATAAGGATCCATCTGCAGATAAATGAGTACCTAAATGAATAAATTTGAAATAATAAAATAAATTATTGCATACAATATTATAATATTAAAGGGTTTCTCAAATATCTGGATAATATTTTTTAGAATAATAGTGTAAGAATATTAGGATTTGAAAAATTTGGTTTATTTTAAAAGAGTTCGGGATGAAAACTAATAGATGCGGAATGAATTAATCCGCAGTCAACTATTACAGAATAATAAAATCTATTTACCAAATGGAAAATATAATACTAATTAGAATCATACTTTAAAACCCATATAAAGGAATGACATCAAGACTTTCCTTGCTTTACATTGCTGTCACATACAAATCCTTTGTTTCCATACCTACTACATAATAGATATTATTTAGTATATTATATTACACAGAAACAAGTGATTAAAAAAACCAAGAGTTTTAAAAAGCACATTTTCAAAATTATATAGGGTTTCTTACTGAGTATTTTATCATATTTATTTTTGTAAATTCATCTTTCGCCATTTTCAGGTTGAAAATACACCAAAAGAACTCATGTTATAACAATTTAAATGTAGGGCTTTTTTCAAATTTTGGGGGATACAGCTCTGTAGCCGGTGGGGCTACAGAAAAATTTTTTTCTACGGAATTATTTTTTTTGCACTACCAACCCCTGGTTACAATTTCTTAAATCTATTTCAAACGGTGGAAAGGTTTTTGTAAACATACAGAACGACTGACGGATATAATCAAGCTATATAGGCACATTTTTACAAAATTTTTTGATTTTGTAAAAATGTGATTCCAGTTCCAGACGGAGAACTTTTTGATTCCAGATTCCAGTTCATCGTCGGAGAACTTTTTGTTCGCAGCCGAATTGCGTCCATTCTTTATATTTGGTGGTATTCCTCTTTAATTTACCTTTCAACCTTTAGTGAAATAGGCCCAGAAGGATTAACTTTCATATATAGTTGATATTCTGAAATGATTTACCAGTTAGATTCAAAAAGCCGGATGATATTCTCCTTTTGTAAAATTTTGAATCCAGTTTTAAAATCTCTCCTAATACAGAATAAGATCCGGTATGTTATTTATTAATAAATGTGAAATTACACCGCTTCTTGAGAATTAAAGCTCCGGGGTGTTACTTCCCGTTCAATTCAATCTTAGACTTCATGAGAAATAAAACCCCGGGGCTTTAATTCTCAAATAGTCAATAGTGAATAGAAATAACATACAGTGGTTTTATTTCACATTCAATAGAAAAAAGCATATTGGGGTGTTATTTTGCAAATTGGAATTAATACCAGGATTTTTTTATAGGTTCTTTTCTTTAAAAAAGTACCACATATAAATTTGTGTTTATTTCCAAAAATACAAATATTACCTTAAAAACCTAACCATAATTTTATTGAAAATTTTCAAATTATTCAATTTGCAAATAAAATCCAATTTTTGAAAAAAATTTCTTCTATATTCAAATTGTTTAATTTAAATTTAAATCGACCTATATTTGATTTTTTACCAATTCCATAATGAATGCCACAAAAAAAAAATCAATAAAATAATTTGAGTAAATCTGTGTGTACCCTACACATTATTGTAGTTAATAAAAAAAAAAAAGACTTCTTCTTCCTTCCAATCCATTTTTATGTATTCATTTTATGTAAACTGCTCCCCATTGCAATAAACAAAATGTAAGTATGGTTATAATAATTGAACCGAATTATTAACAGAAGGAGAAAACAAAATAAATTGAAAAAAATATAAATTAATTTTTATTCAATATTTCACCACATATGAAATTCATCATTCTGAATTTTTTTTTTAAAATATTTCTAAAAATTCATAAAGTAATTCCTTTTCAGCAATTACCAGCCCCATCACAATTATACATTATTAAAACGTTTATATAAGTAAAAATAAGCAAATTTGATTTTATTTTGGTTTTAGATAAATCAATGTAGGTACACCAAATCCCCAATACCCAATCTTATGAAATGGGGTAGAAAAAAAATTGTATCCCATCGTTATTTTACATTCGAATATAATTTTGCCCCCTATTCCTTCTTTCCCTTTCTTCCTTTGCTTATTGGTACAAAAATTATTTTGTGCGTGTATAAACTGAACCCACTTTGTTCAAGAAGTTTTAAGTATTGGAATCGAATCAATAAATCATTTCTTCGAATTCTTTTAAAATCACTCTACAACTGTTAGCAATCTTTTGTACCGAGTTCAAGTCTCCAGGATGATCATAATTAAGTACACAACCCAGCTACTTCGTAAAAATAATAATAACTGCGGAATATTTCTCTAAGAGGCAGAGCCTTTGTCTATATTACACAAAATATGGATGCATCGAATAGTGTTATTACGATAACTAGATTTAGTAAATAGATTTGAATAAATAATTAAAGTTAAATATTAAAGTACTAGATAAAACGAAGAAGAAACAATCTAGACTTAGTCAACTCTGGGATACACGTGCAAATCTAATATAAACATGAGAAAAATGAAAATAACATCTTTTATCAAAGATTCAGATATACAAGTTAATTAGAGCCGAACTAAATTTGTATATAACGTAAAAAAAAGTTAGAACTGATTAGATTTAGTTAATTAGGGAGATTTGCACTAATTTTTAAAACTAAGGTATCCTGAATGTGTCTGGTCGAAAAATAAATATAAAAAAAGATTCTAAAATAATTATAAGAATTGAAGAGCACTTGAAAAACAGTGGAGTCTCAAAAAATTTTTAGCTCCGTCACTGCTAAGGAAATTTAAAGAAACACGAGGTAAAATGATTTGTAATATTGTTGATAAGAATAATTTGATAATTCTCCTATAATAAGGTGAAAGTAAGTGAAAAATAACATTTTTTCCACATTCAAACTAGATTAATAAATTGCTGCTCCATATATAATTTTTTTAAGTCACTGTATATATTTTTTAAATGTAAAAGTTGGTTGGCTAGGCTAAAAAAGAAACTTATACAAATATATATGTTGTCCTATGTTTTCTCTATTTTTTTCACCCCCCTTTTAAGTTGTCTAGTATCCGTGACCACCCGATTGTTGCAACTCGAAAATTAAACGCTGTCACTCTTTAATTGCATCTAAAATTTGTTCTGTAGTTCCGTTTAATAACTCCGCCGCAGCCGGGCCCAAGCCTAGTTGAGAAAAAAGGAGGGAAGAATAATTACAACATGAATGACTACATACATCGGCGTCTGAAGATTTAGGATAGTGTTATATAATGAAGTTGAACTCGTAAAATAGTTATGAGAACTTATGTTAACGCATTATATTGAAAATTCTGAAGCAACTTTTTAAACCCAACGCCCCATAAAGATGGGGATTCGGCATACGATTTACAATTCTATTCAGTAAAAAATATTGTAACAAAACCTAAATCAAAGCCTCGGATTAAGGAGGCCAAGGCTTAACAACGGACTCTAGCGCCATAGAAGAACAAGATCAGTTAATAAATTATTATGTATACTATGCCTTTATGTTATGATGGACCAATATTTCTAATAATATGGCAACAATATTGAATATTATTTTGTAATAAAAATTGAAGTACATACACTTGCATCCCTGTTCATCTAATAATATACATTTTATTTTATTATGAATAATTTTTCACCCACTCTATTAAATTATTATTTACTCTGTCTTTCTCTCATAATTTCTTTGAATTTTGTTTCTCTTGGAACACTTCAAATCAACACACGACACATTTATTTTCAATTTATTTTTTATTCATTTTTTTCTCAGTAAATTTTACCTTAGAAATTGCTTGAGGTACAAATATTTTGATTGATTTTTCAATTTTATTGATAATGATTGTTTTGTTGATATTATTGATATTGATTTTGATTGTATTAATGATGATAGATTCATGTGCCAAAAACATACAAATTGAAAGAAAGAAAAAATAAACAACAAAAATAAAATCGCGAGCAATCAAATTAATTCACTTTTTTTTTTACATTTTGCCATTTTTTAAGAGTGTATACCATCACTACCACTCATATGAGTATAGTCACACTACCACTCTATATGAGTGAAAGAATTAAGTGCGAGTGTGTTTTTTTTTTTCTTTCTAATAATTTTAGGAGTTATTTTGGAAGGAGAAAGTGTTACAAGAATGTGGTTCATATGCGGTTGGTTTATAACCGCTAAATATACATACATATAATATATACAAAATATACATATATTGATGTGAAATCATCAAAACAAAATCCACTCGAAATGATGTTGATTGCAATAATGATGATGTTGATGGTGATGCAGATGATGAATTGAATAAGACGTATATTATTGTTGTTGGCAATAAAAAATAAAATGATTTTCATCATTTAATAGGAAAATTGTGGTGCTTATGTTCAATTGAAAAAAAAAAACAAAAAAAACAAAAAAGAAAGAAAGAGAAAGAGAAGGTGAAAAAAAAAACTAAATATAATTTTCTGGTAAAAACTCTGTGGTTGGTAAATTGACAAAGGTGATATGCATTAACTTTTAACAAGTTTAAAATTTCTTTCTTATTTTCTTTTGGCGCCATGAAATAATCTCCTGTGAAATAAATCTTCTGCAGTGTTATTTTTATTTCAATGTGAAATAACACCCGAAGGTATTAAATAGGAAATAAGATCCCAAAACACGGGGTGTTCTAATTCTAATTCAATCTAATCTTCGATATATTGAAAAGTAAAATCTCCGGGTGTTAATTAATAGATGAAATTCTTCAGGGATCTTAGAGTTACGCTCCATACAATGTAGATATTTCTCATTTTCCAAAATTTTGATTCTAATTTTAAAATCTTATTTAATTTAGAGTCTGACCTACACATAAATAATTGTGTAATAATTTGATTTTGAATTTATTTATTTATTATTTATTATACAATCCCCTACGAAATATAATGTGGGTCAGCCTTTCCTTTGCAAGTGTAACTGGTGTATATTTTTTATTATTACATATGAATTAACACAGGTTTGTGCACGAAACCCTTCAAATAAAAGGCTAATGTCGTAATCTCTGCGATATCGGTCGGATCTGAATTTTAAAACAATTTTGTAATTTTTCCAAATTTAAAACCTTTCGTAAAAAAACAACAACCTTTCGAACAAAGATATAAGAAATAAAATGCGCGCGGTGTTAATTCTCTATTAATTTAATCTTGAAATTTGGAGAAACAATACTCTGGGACTTTTTTTTTCAAAACTTCAAAAGTTAAAAATTCTCAAAAAATTAAATTAGAATCTTCGGGTGTGATTTCTTAGTCAATCTCAAAAAAAGCCCGCGCTCTTATTTCAATTTACGAATGAGAAATACTAATCCACTAACTTTATTCCTAAGGAGCTTATGTAATGTAGCCTTTTTTTAAATTTCGTATTTTATCCTTGTCACATTAAAAGGGAAATTTCCCAATACCAGTTTCAAATATTGTAAAAATTGTAAGAATAAAATAAATTGTGTTGTGATTTAGAATTTAGCACAAAGGAATACTGTTTTAAAATGGAATGAAGGGTGGTTTGATCATTATAATTGAAGTTCAATCATATTTTATTGATAAAAATGACATCTATACATGCACAAATTTATTTTGGGTTTAGAAAATAATTCAGTTAATAAGGTTAAATTGATAATGTTTATGGTACTGAAGAGTACATTTTTAATGAATCTGAATTTTCATGTTTAAATTTTTCTGGTTTCAATTAATAAATTTTAAATGAATATTTTGTACTGAAGTATAAAAGAAAATTTCTGCTCTATAAATTTATAGAAATTGATTAGTTGCAGATGGCTAGGTTTTGGAACACTGCATTTCTTTTTAAAAATTTTATTAAATCGGTCGTTTGTGTTTAATATTCCTAAAAGCTAAAGAAAGAATGGATTGAATAATAATTGTACATATTATAATAGTAATTAAAATACAAGTTTCAATAAAAATTATGTAATTATTAAAACTTACCTCATAATTTTGAAAAATACTATTTTTGTTAGTTTGGCCTGGATAAAAATATTAACAATAACTATTGATTCGTCAATACCCTATACTTGAAAATTTCAATTTAATGCGCTCTGTAAAGTTTAATGAGAATTTTGATTTCATATCCTTGTACTAAGTTTGAAAAGCACAACTTTGATATACATGTTTGTCATTAGGACTAGACGTAGCAGTTACCTAAGCAACCACCGTCTAATTCATTCCAAATTACAGGAACAACAGGTGGAAATTATCGAACACTCTTGAACAAAATCGAATGGTTTTATATTAATAAATTACGAGGATATGCTTGTTAAGACGTGAGAGGGAGATTGAAGCGGTCCAAACCACTTCAATTTACCTCAACTCTTTAGGGATATTAAGTAAACAGTAAAGAAAGCTCCTATATTAAATTTGAAGGAACCATATTTTCAACATAAAATCCAAGATAATGCAGGTACACCAAAATTTATTTAATTTGTGGGAACTATAATTTAATTAGAACATTAACATCTATCTTTGTATTATCTCCCCAAATTCTCTATTCTATAATCCTATGTAATTTATAATACCCAGCTCGAATTTCATAAACTTTCTTCATAATCGCTATTCTCGAAACATGACTGTTCATTTGTAATTAATTACTAATCTGTAAATTATGGTCTTAAAACAGGGATGATTTTGGCTAGTTAAGGTATTAATACTGTTATAGTATAATAATAAGAACTGCGTGAACTTTTTCTAGATGACTTCTGAAATTTTTCATCCACTGTTTCAAAAAACAAATGGATGGAGTTATTTTAAAAACCGAAAGGCTACAGTTATAAGTTAATAAGTTTAAATGGTTTTCGCTCTTGAAAAATATCAAGGAAAAATAACGAAGTAAGTTTAAGGTAATAACTTCTATCCTTATTATCTAAATTTTTGTAGTTTATCAGTATCAACACTCTTGTTGTCCTTCAAAGTTTTTGAGAAAAAAAATATAATATTAAAATTAATTTTATATAATATCAATTGGTACCTAAATTTGTACCACCGTACTTTCGTAGGGTGTTTGTAATCACAAAAATGAAATAGGCACAGTGGTGTAGGAAGGTGATTCGATTACCCTCGACACATTCTCTAATAATAAAAAACATATTTTCGAAATTAATAAAGATGGAAACCTGAAATTAGTACAAAGGATTATGCTGTTTCCATTATATTGTTCAATCTTAAGTTAAATGGTTTGGAGATTTTAATAAATGGATAAATGGTTTTCTAAGAACCACACAAAGTAAGCCACACGGACTTCCAACATTTAATAATTTTGATACAAAGATCTTAAATTTTGTTTTCTTTATGTTTCTGAATTTTGTGAGAAATTATAGTAGTGGTTCGAATGATTGCAACACGCCTGCCTGGATCCAACCAACATATGTTAAAAAACAGAAACTTGAAATTTGGTACGAGCTATTTCTGTCCTAGGGCCCTCGGTGGTATAGTAGATAAGCATTAGGCTTATTTACCGAGGGGGGTCCAGGTTCGAATCAAATAATAACAATAAGTTTTCCTTACAAATCCCCATGGTGACCAAATATATATTGCAAAATATATGATATAAACAAAATAAATAATACTACTTATAAAATAATATTATTGGCCTATATCCGAAAGGGCCCGTCAATTTGCAAAGGCATTGTGTCCACTTGGAAATACTTAATAAATAAATAAATATTTCTGTTCAGTTTCCTTAAAGCTCCTTTAAGCTGAGCTGAATGGGAGTGGTCGTTCTTTTAACTGTCATACGCATATTAAAACCAAACGAAGATGTATCATAATAATGCTTTAAAAAGCTAATAAAGCTTTTATAGTTTCACTATATATTAAATTTCCATCTAAAATAACTTATGGATTTTAAATTTAAAACTAGTTTATAGTTTTTCAGGTGTATTGTATTGCTAGTTTATTGCATCGACTTACTGTTTGTTTAATTACCTATACTTGTTTCTTATTCGAATACCGACAACAAAATGGTAAAATCGCCATAAGCACCCGCTAAACTAATTATTACACTGATTTTGTATCCAAGCTCTTCTAAATTTGTATTTATTGTCATGCCTCTCTTAAGAGATTTTAAAAGATATTTGTGACCTTTTCGGATTTTAACTTCCACTCCATCTATCAATAAGTCAAGTGATTACGCACTTTAATACATAGGAACCCCCACAAAAAACATATTTTCGTAATTTCAAAGTTTCAATCTTATCTCATCTCACATGATATTAAAAATAATTTTTTAATTTATTTTCCCATTATATCTTTAATTAATATTACTTAAAATAACATTTTAAATAATAATAAATCATTACATTAATATAATTATATTTTAATTTTGTTTTTAATCTAAATTAGACTTTATATAATTTTAAAACATTATTTCAAAATAATCATCCTAATTAAAATTTAACTAATCCAAAATCAATACAATTTGGAATTTGTTTAAATTTTTTTATAAGGTTTTAGATAAATTTAGTCATTAATTTTTTTTTTTTTTTATTAAATAGTTGATAAATTAAATCAAATCATTTTAATATAATAGCGAAAAATTTGCCTCCATCCCAAAACAAAAAAAAAAAACAACAGAAAAAAAAGAAAGAAAAATAAGAAAATATTTTCAAATAAAAATTATTCCAAATCATTACTCCTTTATTAGAAAACTTTTACTATCAATTTATTGATTATTATATTCTATTAACTTATATATGTATATTCCTTTATATTATATATAAAATAATATAATATAAGTATACATATATAAATTATATATGCTATAACATTAATCTATGTTCATAATATTCCAAACCATTTGACTTTTATATTTTTAGAAAAATTTTCAATTTTATTCCATCCATTAGAGAATAGGCAAAAAATTTTTATTTTTATTTCTATTTTTTATATTTTAAATAAATTTTTTTTTTTTATTATATTATTAAGTTTTTGTTAATATTTGTTTTTATATTATTTAAAATTATTTATATATATGTAGCTATATATTTTGACCACTTTAATCAAAAAATACAAACATAAATCTAAAGTATAATAAATAGAATAACACAATAACGCATGAATTCTTAAACATGACAATATCGCTAATAAAAAAGACAAAACATTTATTTTAAAATCTTTGAACCTATATATTTTATAAGTGTTAGTTATTAAAATATCATAGTGGTGGTAAAATGTTTTTGAATTAAATAAAATTTACTCAAATGCTTAACCATGTCTACATGTTCAAATTTCATGTAACTAACCAATCATGTAAGCAGAAGGATTTGATATTTAATCTGAGATATTTCGTACTCTACTTGTTTAGTAACAGCTTCGAAGGACTCCGTAGAAGTTCAGTAGAACTGGTTTTTTTAATTTTATTATTGGATTCCAGGTATAATTTTCTATTAATTTAAGTTAGAATAATATTATATTAGATCAAAATATTTTTGCACACATTTAGATCTAGACGACAGAACAAAATATAAGATCAAAAACATGATCTTGATTCGATCTTTGAAAGATGAATTTCTTTTTAGAAACCTAAACTATTTTAGATAAAAACAGGTGATGAAAAAAACCAAGAATTTTTAAAAAAGCTCATTTTCAAAATTATAAAGTGTTTCATACTGATTTTTATGTTGGGAACGAACATATATACTGGTACCTAAGTTACTGATTTATACAAATGGGAAATTTTTAAGTCTAAGTAACTCTTAAATTCGGTTCGGAAGGTTCCCAAATTTTTACTAAGCAAACTTATGATGATTCTCGAGAATCTAATTACACCTATATATATCATCAACAAAATGAGTTGAAATAATTAAATAGGAAACTATAATACAAAATAATAAATTAAATTTATACGATATATGACTCCATATAACACTAAAATTATAAATATATAATTAATATTAAATAAATCGAAATTTAAAATTTTTCTCTGTGTGCTAAGACTTAAATACCGTTTAAGAATCCAAATTAAGAATCTGACTGATAGCTCAGTGGTTAGAGTGGTGGCATGCCTTTAGTAATAATTGCTTGATATTTTAGATTTCTTAATAATATGTTATGACTTAAAAATAATAAGTGTACCTATTGATCGATCCCTCTTCAATATTTAGTTAAATAGAATGATTTCTGGAAGTTAGGTTTATAATTTTTTATTTCTACTAAATAATTAACAAAAGAGCTTTTAGTTTAAAGTACTTCACAAATAAAAAAAACATTAAAAAACACTTTATATTGATAATAAATTGAATACATACAAGAATTTAAAACGGTTAATCCTTAAATTGAAATAAATTTTTTAACTGAAATTTTTCAGTACAAAATATTTCGACCATTACTGTAGTTATGTCTTTCTCTTTACAAAAATTCTCAAAATTTATAATTCTTAAATACTTATGCAAGTACATATTTCTTTATTTTATTTATATATATATATATATATTTACATATATATATATATATATATATATACATATACATATATATATATATATATATATACATATATATATATATATATATATATCTATATATATATATATATATATATATATATTTATATATATGTAAAAAATCACAAAGGATCAAATTTATTTCGGCCTTAACCCAATTTAAGAGTTTTAAATTATATAGAGCATAACTATCCATTACAATGATTGTCATATTATTATTATTATTAAAAATCTCCATTGCCTCCTCGTTCTTGGAGACATATAGTACAATGAAGTTTTTTACAATAAATTAATTCTTAAGTATATTAATATGTATGGATACAAACATATTAGATTAGATCATAGTATCCTTTTTATACCCGTATGACTATATAGTCAAAGGGTATAATAAATTTGCCATTACGTTTGTGACGCAGAGAAGGAGGGGGGTAGACATAGACTCAAGTGTATGGATCGGATCAGAATCGAAAAATAAATCGATTTAGCTATGTATGTCCGTCCGTCCGTCTGTCCGTCCGTCTGTCCGTCCGTCTGTCCGTCTGTCCGTCCGTCCGCACGATAACTCAAAAACTAAAGGAGCTAGGGTCTTGAAATTTTCGCAAATTCGTTTTTTTGCAATAGCCGTCATCGCTATTTAAATCCAGCCATTTTGGTCCATGGGTTCGGATAGCTGCTATACAACTTCCTTTTTTATATGAGTATTACTCTGTACCTATTACAGCTACTTGTCTGAAATTTTGGAAAAACTAGTTTAGTTTTATGGCCAAAGTTTTTGCAAAATTTGGTTGGTCTACTGCAGAGGGTTCGAGTAGCTGCCATACAACTTTTAATTTTATATGAGCATTACTCTATACCTATTGAAGCTGGGTGTCTGAAATTTTTCCAAAAATAGTTTAGTGTAATGGCCAAAGTTTGTGCAAAATCTGGTTGGTCTACTGCAGAGGGTTCGAGTAGCTGCTATACAACTCCGTCATTTACATGAGCATTACACTACACCTAATGAAGCTGAGAGTCTGAAATTTTGCCAAAAATAGTTTGGTGTAATGGCCAAAGTTACAGAAAAATTTGGTTGGTTTACTACAGAGGGTTCGAGTAGCTGCCATACAAACCCTTCTTTTATATGAGCATTACCCTACACTTAATAAAGCTGTATGTTTTAAATTTGGCCAAAAGTAATTAACCAGATGATATAATGTATATGTTACGGTCATACGGGTATCCCAAAGTTGACACAGTCTACTCTACTACACTCTTCCTCGTTTTAAATGAAACAAAAAACACAGCAATGAGATATAATTATTCTCAAAATCAAAATTCATTCTAATAATATAACAAAAAACAAAAATAATTGTCTTAGATGTAATAAGAATAGGAAGAAAAAGGACAAATGATAAAATCTAATTGAGAAAATAATTTGAATACTTAATTTTTAAAACTTTGATACATTAAACGGAAAATTTGTCAATTTTAAAATATACAACTTTAAATTGATTGACGTAAGAGTGACATAACCAAAAAAAATTACAGTCATTGACATAGAAGAATAATGTTAGCGGTTACTTTGCAAATGTATTAAAATGTTGACTATGACTTAGAATATTATAAATGAAAAAATCCAAGATATTTTCAATTAATTTTTTGACACCATAATTAATTTTAATTAAAATGGAGATTTAAAATGTATTTAAAATAACAATATACTTTTTTTTTAATTTTTATAAAACTTTAAAAAAATAAGGAAAATTACATAACTATTTCAAAATATATTTTATTAAACAAATGATGTCATAAGCGCTTTAATATATTTGCCTGAAGTATCATTTCATTATATACTATTTTTTATACGAGATTCTGAAATTCGGGCCTCAAGTTTTAATTCGTGATTACTACTAAAATTACATTTTTTTAAAATTTGGTTAATGGAAAACTTTAAACTCAATTTTAAGAAAGTTATATTTAAAATTTCTCCATTATTTTTAAAATTTGACAATCAGTGAAATGTCATTTTAAATAGTACAGTTCGTTGATATATTCTAGTCTAGTGATAAGAATCCTTTTATTATAAGCAAAATTACAAGCTTTTTTGGCTATACATTTTTAAAAATTTTTAATGTAAACATTATTATGTTTCTTAAAAGAGAATTTAAATTACTAAACAATTTCATATTAATGCTAGCATTTTACAATTTAAATTGTAAGGTAATGCTATGACCCTTGCTATCAAAAAGGCCTCAACAGCGTACATTTCATAAAGATTTCAAAAAAATTAACTACCAAAAATAATTGTCTACAGGAATCAAAATTTCACTTAAATAAAATAAACTAATAATGCATTTATATTACACTGGAATAATATGCTACAAAACAAAAATAATACATGAAAAAGGCGGAAATATTTTCAACAATATAAAGATGGAAAACACTCAAAAAATTTGGAAAATTTTGTGGAAAATAATTATTTTTGATTAAACTATTATGGACCATGACGTAAGATTCGGTTAAATATTGCTACCAAATTAAGTTCAATCATCTACAATTTAAAGTGCACAACAATCAAACCAATAAGCAAACTTCCAATGTTAATGTATTAATGGACGTTCGAGCGTGAAATATATGTAAAACAAATAAAAAGCCAAGTCGTACCATTTTAATTTAAAGTGTTTTATTAATGCAAATACAAGTAATTCGTTTACGACATCTGGACTTTTTCAGTGATTGTGAATTCGATTACGTTGTTAATGTGCAAGCTTATAAAATATAAATAATGTATTTTTAATTTTGTGCAATATTGATCAATGACTAAACTTCAAATTTGTTAAATTTCATTACGATTACATTTAAATTATGATTACCTAGTAATTGGTACCAGAAGTTTCAAGTCAATTACTATTACTATGGTTACAAAATTTTTAATTACGATTGTTTATTACAAAATTATCTCAGATATCTATTTAATTATTATTACATTATGGATCACTTAAAAGTTATAAAAAATAAATTTAGATTATTTGACTTACATATTCGAAAAAGAATCTTACTGTCAAATACTGTCAAATTTTTACTGTCTTACTGTCAAATTTTTACAATAGTCTGCGATTGGTTCAAGTTCAATGAAAATTTTTTAAATGGATTCATTGATGCAAAGCTAACAATTTTTTAAATTCTCACATAATTGTTTTTAACATTTTGTATAAGTTTAGAAACAATCAAAGTTTAAATCAAGTCCACTGAAGAGTCCAACACTTCTAATTGATCTTAAAAAGCTTCTAAGAATTTTGTTGAGACCCAAGTGAATATCGATGCATCAAATTAAATAATTAAATTAAAACATAAAAATTTATTTACTATTAATATTTTGTTTAAATTTAAGAGGCTTCCCTTTAAGTTAAATTGTATTTCATATTATGAAGTTTGAACAGATACTTTTAATTTTTCTAATGGAAATGATATTTCAAATTAAAATTATTTAAAAATAAACCAAATCATAAGCAGATTTAATTTTTAATAATAAAAATTAAAGTTCTACTTCTTGTTTATTTTACAATAGGTAAAAATTTTTAATACAATTGATTTTTGATTTTTACCAAAAGAAACTTTTAGGCAAAACTTTCTTTTGTATTTTATTATACCTGTATACGAACATAGTTTTAAAGGTAGTATTAAATTTGAAATTACGTTTTTGAGGCTGTAAATGAAGCTATAAAGATATGAATTCAAGTGAAAAGTTAATTGATTTAGCTGCGTATCCGTTCGCTCGTTGACACCATAATTTAAAAAATAAAAACGCCACTCATTGGATTCTGAAATTTGCACAAGTTTTTTGGTTTAACAAAGGTGTTTTTGTTGTTTGATATGTTAAAACTTTTACTCAGAGAGTTCGGGTAGCTGCCAAATAACCAACTTTTAAATTAAGCGGGGTGTCTGATATTTTTTCAAAAATAGTTAGTTGCCATGTAGAGTTTCGAAGTTGATTTGTAGATGTTCCGCTTTGAATACTGTCAAATTTATGTTCTTATAATTAATCAGAACCTCTGAAAGGTAAATAAATTTTGTGACTAAGATTTCTGTAAAATTTAATTAGTCTTATTAGAGTTCCGAAGAGCTGCTCTACAACTGTCAATTTTTTTTACATTTTATTGCTAATTCGTTATGTATACGAATAATATAACATTATGTTTATATTAAATTCATGCAAATATCCCAGAGTTGCCACAGTTAACTCTATTCTCTTTCTCGTTTTACAACTAATTCTATTGTGTACAATATTATTTTGTTTACATTTTTATTTTTTCTTTTATTTGTATTAAATAAAATCAAAAATATTTTTTATTTGTACACATCAAATAAAATCTACACCTGTTCTCACCTATTTTTTTTTTGTATATATCAAAAAACAAGTAAGGAAAAAAACCAAGGGTTTTTAAAAAGCACATTTTCAAAATTATATACGGTTTTTTACTGAATATTTCATCATTTATTTTTATAAAAATATATATATATATATATTTATAATTTATATAATATATATATTTTTATATAAAAATATATATAAAAATAAATGATAATATTAATTTAGTTATTTCATTAATTTATTAATTATATGACTAATAAAGAAATACTTAGAATATAACCCTAATGCACTCAAGGAAACCTGTTAATAAGTGCGGAAAATATTGTTGCAGCTTCAATGATAACGTTTAATTTTGGAAAAAACTTATACTGGTGAATAAGTTACTGTTTTATATAAACATAAAAGTTTTAATTTTTAAGACCTAGTAGCCCTTCAATGGGGAAGGTTCCCAAATTTTTGCTTAGTAAACTTATGATTGATCTGCCCACCCCACTCCTGTCCTCACCCTTCAATTTTTTTCGGGGAAAACAATTTTGAACTCCACCAAAATTTGGAATTTTACCTAAAATTTTATTATTTAAGCAAAAATAGTTAAAACTAAGAGACAATTTCTTCAATTTAAAGAAACCCTTTCAAATTTAAGAAAAACCTTTAACATATGTTGAAACATAATACTGCAGCTGTAAATTTTGTATATTTGTAAACAAAAATTTGAACAGGTTATCAAGTTACAGGTGTTTAAAAATAGCAAAATTTCAATTTTCGAGCCCTTATAGCTCCTAAACAGGGGACGTGACAAAAAATTTTTGTTAACTGACTCCTACTAATTTCTAAAGGTCTAACTTCTCCCAAAATTTCAAGACCCTAGCTTGAACCGTTTAGAAGATATGTGAGGCCAAAAATTTTTCAAAAATTGAGTTCTGCATAATGGTAAATTTTAGTACCGTATGGCAACTCTAAACATTTGCTCTTAATTATTTATAAAGCTTATAAAACCAGCTATCTTTTTCCGTTTTTAGATTGAAAATATACCCAACAGAACTCTTGTTATAACGATTTAAAAATAGGGCTTTTTCCAAGTTTGGGGGTCTGCAGCTCCGTAACGGGTGGGGCTACAGAAAAAAATTCTTCTACGAAATTATTTTTTTCGTAATATCTACCCGTGGTTAAAATTTCTTTTCTCTATATCAAACGGTGTAAAAGTTTTTGTAAACATACGGACAGACAGACAGACAGACAGACGGACAGAGTGAAACTATTTAGGCACATTTTTACAAAATTTTTTGAAAATGTGCTAAAAAGTGACATTATATATTTGTAATTTTTATAAAAATAGGACCATATAACGTAAATTTAAAAAATAAAATTATAACGGCAATGGCATTTTACTTTAATATTTTGTTGCCAGATCATCAAAAAAACCTTTACTATAACGTTAGTTATACAAAAATTGTAACTAATATTTATCAAATGACAAACGTAACATTTTATTTTTAACAAATTTTGGGTGGATATTGGAGTGTAACTGACTTTATGATATCTTTAAGGAGGCCAGAAAATTAGTTGAATTCAAACATAGTGAAAACTTTTTTATTCGACTTTGACGTTGTTGCCGTTGTAATACTGATATTCAGAGATAATATAATATAAAAAGAACTCATCCTAAAAGATATTTTAATTTAATTTTTTTTTTGCCGGCATCTCTACATGCTAATGTTCGCTGTGATAGGCTAAATAGCCTATATGTGCATGCAAGAAACAGGGGGATATATATTCGTATATTAAAACTGATCAAATGAATTCCACATACAATTTAAAAATGAGAAATTACTACGCCTCATAACATGTAGAAATGTCGTAGGTGTTCAATAGATACAGTTCTATTTTTGTGTATATTGTAATAATTTTGTATTTGAGTTATATGCTATTCTGTATCTGTGAGTTATATTGTTTAATTGAATTATTTGTTTACATTTTGTATTTGTTTACATTGTTATATTAATATATTTTTTATTAAATACATATAATTATTAATTAAGCCATTAATATGGCGAATGGTAGCTGAGTCGTGTCAAAAACCAGATAAAAGTTTTTTCATTTTCACTGGGATTCGAACTCAGGACCTCAGGTGCCATCCAGCCGATAAATTGCAGATAGACTTTTAATACGGGATGTCCGTGTTTTGCTCTTAAATTTCCTAGCTCATTTGTGTTTATGACCTTAAAATACATAGGATTTAAGACATTAGAGGATTAATTTAAAATAAAAAAGTAGTACACATATTTTAATTTCAACTTCTGTTTTAAGAAGGACTTACCAACTTACTTTTTCTGAGTAACTAAATTTACTAAATTTCTTCTGTATCTGGTGTAATTCAATTAATTTTTTTCTTTACAATCTACAGGAACATTTTAATACTCCCGATAATGTGGTAACTCTACATTCAAACTTTCAAATAAATAATATGATACAAAAATCTACTTTTTATTAAGGCCCTTAAAATAAATTTCCAATTTTTCTTTTAAATTTTCCTTGAAAATGTTTACTTTTATTTTCGAAGAAAATTATATAAAAGAAAATTGAGTTTTCCTTTACTCTTTGTGACATAACAATAAATCATTCAATATTAAATAAGTCAATGAAAATCTCTTTAGAGTTTTTCATTTATATTGTTGTTTTTTTTTATTTTTTCATTGTTTGTTACCTACATAACACCTGAAACTCTAAACACAATAGAATAAGTTTTATTTTGGAAAATAAAAATGTTAAAGTGTAAATCTGTAAAGTTTAACAGTTTCATGAAAAAAATATGAATTCAAATAAATTCTTGATAATTTGTTTTTTTTTTTTTTAAATTAGTTTTGAATTTTGATATTAATAATAACCCCTGTACCTAAAAAAACTCAATTTTTATTTAGGGAAAGGCATTTAATTATATAAGTGTTGATAAGACAAGGTAAATTGATACTCAATTGTTGCCAGATTTAAAGCCGTTTTATTCCCACTTCCAATTAACATCACAAAGTCTATATTTTTAATGAGTGGGTAATGAGTATTAAAACCATTTTTACACACAATTAAGTTTAAACAGAGGGGTCTCGGTGGGTTAATGGGTAAGTATTTGGCTTACTAAACGAGGGGATGCGGGTTCAATTTCCATACGAGTTATAAATTTTTGGTTACATTTTTTATTATTTTCCAATACGTCGTATTCAGCTGTTCTTATAATAACCCTAGCATATAAATATAAAGTATCATTTATTTAGGTAAAAAGTAAGCAAACTTACGTCATTTTCTTTGGGTGCTCTTAAAACCCTTTAGTTTTGCAACATATCTACTGACTTTTTTCAAGTTTACACAGGTTTTCTGTAGACAATATTTCAATTACATATTTGAATTGCATTTCCAAGTATTCGGTCTCTAGTACCCAACTAGAATATGTGGTTTTGGATGCAACTTATATTACAATTTCAACTTACCAAGAACATAAATTAGCTAAGTGCTGACTTATGCAATTTTAGAGGATTTACAGTTGGTTTTTCGTGCAACTTATATTAAAATTAAAAATTACCAGGAACATAAGCTAACAGCTAACTTATATAATTTTGGAGGACTTACAGTTATAATAGAAGTTTAATTATGATGAAAACAAAGAATTTTAAATAAAAGTAAAAGATTGTCAATAAATTAAGGGGTGTGCATTAAGCATCTAATTTAAAGAATGAATAAGTGGATTTGTTGAATTAAAGCGTAAATTTATTGCAACTCTTCATGATTTTTTAAATCAAAAATCAAATTTAAATCAAATACCGTTTTTTTTTTTAGTCTTCAAACTTGGGATTACTTTTAAACTTTTCTTGGAAGAAAATAACGATCAATCAAGATTAAACGTTAAACTTTCAATAAATATAAAAAATTTTTGTGAATTTAACAGTTGATTCAAGTAAACATTTCACCTGATTCACAATTACTTGGAAAACAAAAAAACAAACAAATCTCTACATTTTCTTCTTTTCACTTTTCAAAAATATAAAACAGGGAATCAGGACAACACACAAACACACAAACACTGTTTAACATCCCTCATCACTGTGTAAAATTTAAAGGTGAACAAAAATTATATTTTTTTATTTTTATTTTTGAAGTATGGAAATAATTTGTCAAAATCGCTTTTTATTGCTGCTGACATAAAAATCCTTATTGAGCTTTCGGGCCCGTCTCATTTTGATTGTTTATTTTATATATAAATAAATATATAACTAAATGTAATATTATATATTAAATATATGGTAAATGGTTTTCTAGGGATTTTTTCAACCTTTTAACAGTTGGATCCAAATAAATAATGGTTTCATTTAAACGTCACCACCTTCCTTTTTGGGTGACGTTTTCAATTCTTCTTTCTTTTTCATTGAGGTGAAATTTGTTCAGAAGTGTTAATTCTTGATTTTCTTTTGTATTATTTTTTATTTGAATATATATGAAATTACCATTAAAGAAGGGATTTATAAAACCACTTTATTTTTAGAATATTATGACAAAGCAAAACAACTCAAGTTTAAAGAAGAAGGCAAAAAGGTTTCCAAACTCTGAAATCAAAATTAATTATACTTTAAATTTGTTTTGACGAGATTTAAACTTATTTTTTTGATTTTTTTTTTCAATATTTTGTTGTTTTTGGCTCCTAGACGTTTCTTCCTCCATCTTATTTTTGGCTGTAGGTTCTATGGAATATAAACAAAGAAGTATTAGAAATATCTTGAAATGGCTAGACATGAAAAGTGTTATCAATTAATCAATATCTTCTTAAAAACTGTCACCAGTGATATTATAAAGGAAATATACTTTCTTCTTAATTTTATTATAATGATAAAAATTATATGTTTTGATTGAAATTGAATCTTTATATTAGTGTGAACGTAGATCATCAATGAATTTGTTTTTACGTTTCTGGCACAGAGAAAGCGAAGGGCGAGTCCGTCCGTTCTTCGACACGAAAACTGAAAAATTAAAGGTTAAGATTCTACAATTTTCACAAATTCAATCGCTCAATTGGTTCAAGAAGCTCCCATACAATTTACTTTTATACCCGTGGATACAAATAAGGTCATGGGTATATTAAAAGTGCTGCTCCGTTTATAACGCATCAATCTAGACATGCTAGATATAGACTCAAAAACATGAATCGGATGAGCATCGAAAAGTAAATCGAGTGTTTTACCAGGGTTTTGTAGCAGTGTGTTTTTCTCCGTTCGTGCGTCTGTACGATAGGTCAAAATTTAAGATTTCTAAAGTTTTGAAATTCACACAAAGTAATTTTTAGACACCTTATCGGTTCCATATAGTTTTTGGTTAAAATCTTACAAAGGTTTCGGATAGGTGCCACACCAATATCAATTTCTTCAAAATATGGAGGATGAAAAGTACACAACTTAAATTATATATAGAGCAAGCTTCTGTAAAATTTCAAAAATTAAGGCTTTATTTTCAAGCAACTACCATACAAGAACCAATATGAATTTCTTCAAAACTCATAACACTCGGAGAATGAAAATTAAAAACGAAAAGTTATATAATAGGGCAAGCACTTTCATGAAGTTTCAAAATGTAAGGGCTTTATTTTCGATTTTCCGCTACAAAAATATAGTTTAATTTGAATTAAAAATAGTTTAAAATTATTTAGAGATAGTTTTATTTGAATGAAAATATACATCGCCTAAGTTACTGATTTTAAAAATTTTAGATCCTAAGAGTCTTTAAATTGGGAATCCTACGAAATTTTTTTGGATTAAACTTGATAATTTTCGAGGATCAAACCTCTTTCTCTGCCCAAAGCTTTGAGGTTTCAAGTATTAGTTGGTGGCTTACACCAAATTCTGAATCTTCTCTTAGAAATTTTGGGTTAAAAATGAAAAAATGGTTAAAAATTAAAAGAAGAGCAGGTGTATACAGGTTAAGATGCAGGAACAAACCAAGAATCCCTAACTTAAGACTCCCTAAACAGGGACCGTCTCAATAAAAGTTTCTTAAATGGCTGATAATAATTTGTGAGGATCTGACTCCACTCAAAGTTTCAAGTATCTCAATTTCATGGAGGTATCACTGATTTTGGAAAATTGTGTTTATATTTGGGAATTGGTATCACTAATTTTGCAAACTTATTTGATAAAGCTTATAAAAGAATGGTGTAATAATGGTTTTTTCAACACACGGAAACACAGACGGATAGAGTGAAACTGTATAAGCATAATTTTACAAAGTTTTTTTAAAATATGCTAAAAACTAACTACAAAGCCCATTTTAAATTTTATTGTTTAAAACAAGGTTCTGTCAAACACTCAACTTCGAACACCAAACTTAAAGTTCCGCGAATGTTTCACTATTTCCATTGTTTATTTCACCTTGCAAAAGATAATTTTATCCAACCCAAAGCCATTCTAATAATATAACATACCCTTTTAAAAAAATATTTTATATCTTCCCTAATATGTTTGCTTCGTTTTAAAAAAGAAATTTCTAAACTAATATTACTTCAATTTTATTTTACTAATATGAATATAAAATACAAGAATAACCCTGATGATACCGAAAACTATGGTATCTAATATATATTTTTCTTTGGGTACAATATGCAAATTCTCCTGACCTAGATCTTTCGATAAACCATATATATATAATTTACAATATATTCAAATATATTTCACTACATATTGTATGGAAATACAGAACAGATGATAATATAAACTAAGAATATCTTCAATTATCCTTTATGGAAAATAGTTACCACAAGATGACATTTTAGCACATCACATCTAAATATAAAATTTTTTTATTTTTATATATATATGTAAAATTTTTGGTCTTGGTGGTATTTCAAAAGCTCGACATCATGCTGTTTCAATTGTTGGTTTGCCATTATTCGGTAATCAATTTGTTAATTTAAGATCTGTTCAAATATCTGGGTTGGTATCATTATATGTAATGTATATTAGATAATATTTATAAGGTATTTAAATGAAATAGATTTTTATGAATTCGATATATCTAGAAAATTTGTTATTGAATCTGTAGTAGAGTGCATACATATGTCCGTGCATACATATATGACATCGGGTATATTAAAATTGCTCCTCCGTTTGTAACGCATCGATTTAGGCAACCTAAATATAGTGTCAAGTGTACGTATCGGATCAGCATCGAAAAGTAAATTGATATAGCTATGCTCATCCGCAGTGGGTTCGAGTAGCTGCCATACAACTCCTTATTTTATATTCCACACCTATGGAAGCTGGGTGTCTGAAATTTTGCCAAAAATAGTTTAGGGTAATCGCCAAAGTTACTGCAAAATTTGGTTGGTGTACTGCAGAGGATTCGAGTAGTTTCCATACAACTCCTTCTTTTATATGAGCATTACACTACACCTAATAAAGCTGTATGTTTGGGTTTCCCGGAGTTGACACAGTCTACTCTACCACACTCTTCCTCGTTTTTTTAGTAAAACTAATTTTCAAAGAGCATTATGGAAGGATTGTAATGACAAACTAATGGGAGTGTTGCTGTATATTACTCATTATATTGAATAGATAATAATATGTATTAAGCATTAAGGTACACCAATTTTGAAAATTATATTCAATTGATCCTTTTATATTATTTTCTGTCTTTTATTTTTTATTTAATATTAATATTGCAATTTTAAATATTTCAAAATAATTTTCAAATTGATTTTAAGAAATGGATACTAAAATGTATATTATAATAGTCATAACTTTTTAGAAAATATCTATAGATTATATCTATTTGATGTAAATCATTATAATATATTTTAAGATTATAAATTATTTATTATATAAGATATGCAATGAAAATAATAAAAATATTATGAAACAAAAGCAAGTCGATACAACCAACTAAGTAATACCCTACACCTGATGAAATCTATTGACAGTTACACGAACTCCCACTTCAACTAATTTCAGAAATTTCAATTTCTAACTATATTAATTCCAAAGATATGCTGGTTACCTCTAAAGGGGAGAGGGAGAACGATCTGAATTACTTTTTTCATTCCTCTCAAATTTGAGAATCATAAGAAAAACAGGACAGAACAATCTTGCAATAAATTAAGATTTTCGAATTTTATTAATTCCGAAGATATGCTCGTTAGGTCTAAGGAGGCGTATGATAGGTCCCCAAACCATCACTCTAATTAATTTTAAAATTAAAGAACATAATGGAAACAGAACTATTTTGAACTGAATTTCGGGATCCTAGCTTAATATCAAAAGTATGCTTCTTAGCTCTTGGGGAGTGCGAACTCCAAGCACTCCCAAATTTTTAAGAGACTTAGGAAATAATAAGGAACACCGTCTTACCAAATTTAAAGTTTTATCTTTATTGGTTTAAAAATTATGCTAGTTTAACCTTAGTTTGATCGAAAGCTTTCAGAATCTGAACCCAAACGAACAGACGGACATTACTAACGTCTCGTTTATTTCGGACATTAATTCCGCAAAAAATTCGAACTTATTTCTTAATGAAATGATAAAATTAATACTTTACTAGGTATATAGAAATTGAAAATGCATGATAAGTTTTGAAATATTATCCCTATCGCTCATGCAGCTGTAAGTTTCGGAACTTCCATTGGTTCTCTTAATTTTTTTATGCATTAATAACACTTGGAATTATATATGGCCACAGATGGCTTCAAGTGCATAATTTCAATGAAATAATTTGTCGCAATTTAAGGTTTATAAACCCTGTGATTCTTTAAGGTTTAATTTTGTTGCACTAACTGTACCATAATATTTAATATACAATACCTGAAGAGCTGATGAAACGCGAACCAGAAAATGTTTGTCTCTCGTATTCAGATGTTTTTATCTCCTAATTTAAAAATTAATGAAAATAAAAAAAAACATCAATACCCTATAAATACAATGAAGATAAAAAAAAGAAATCAAATAAATCTTATTAACATCTTGTTACGTTCAATGATCGTTTAATGTCATTTAACCTTCAACACACGCATTAAATGCTATGCGCCATTATCATTTTACCTGAAATATTTTATCTAACAAGATAACCCCCATTGCTGCAAAAAATCATTTAATTTTATAAATTTAAAAAGATTTTGATTAATCGCATCACAAAAAACTTTACATAAATTGTGAGAAGATTGCGCATCTAAAACACATAGATAATTTTCAGATTCCATATTTGAAGCATATAATTTTACAATATCAAAGTCAGAAAAGTGACTTATGATCTGTAACACTTATCGAAAAATTATAGAAGTTCAAATGTTCAACGAAAGTAGTTTATATGCATATCAGATAAAAAGTCAAAGATTTGGAGTAGCGTAATACGCTTTGCATTAGACAAACCAAAATTTGTACCAATTTTGCCATAAAGCTTATCAACTTGTCAATTTTCGAAGACCCGAAGACTCTTAGAGTTATGGTACTGTCAGACGGACGAACGGTTACCCATAACTTGATCTATGTACGTGTCGATTCCCATCAAGTAATCCAAACACTTGGGCCTAATTCTGTTGCGTCACCTTTACAGCGCCACAAACATAATGCAAATATAGGATTGCCTTATTTCGTTTGCGCGCTATTAGATTTTAATACATTTGGTATTCCATGCAAAAGCAATTTCTTAAAGGGCAAGTGCACAATACTAGTTGGAAACCCGACCTGGCTATTGTATTTTAACACTTATGAGTGTAATGAGAAGTGGATGTTTTATTGCTGACGAATAACTTTTGGCGGGGCAACATATTTACTAAATTTATCGTATAGTATAACTCTTCCCTATACTCTGTAATATCCAGACTTATCTATGAAGAGGTACTATCAATATATGAAGAGGTACAGTATTTATTTATATATGTAATTAATAGCGAAAAAAAACAGTTGGAGTTTTATTTAATACATTTCATCCTATTGAGGAGCCTGTAGTGCATTAATAAGATACATTGATGTTTAATCTAATAAAAGAGAGTCGATTATTTAAAAAAAAGAAAATGAAAAAAATCATTTATTTAATAATAACTGATGTAGATCGTATATTATTAACAAAAGTTAAATATAAACCTATATGGTACAGTAACGAAGTGAAAAAAAAAATTAATTTGAACTCATAACCTACCTTAACTGTTATTGTTATTACTTATTATTACAAAATATTATAAAAATCGTTGATTTTAGTTGGTACATTACAAATCAGTATACAAGAATTATATCATCATGGAAATAACAATTATAAATAAATGAATTTTATAATAAATATAGTTAAGGTAATTTTAGTTATGAAGATTCATTAAATGCAGTGCGTTGTGCGGTTATTTGAATTAAAATCGAAAGAGCTAACGTATAAATTTTAAGTTGGATTTAAGACCAGTGTTCAAATAATTTATTTAGGTGTGATTTGGGACGGCTGCTCCTTTCATTTTAAGGGGTTACTTTTACTCTATATATGTAAGAGAAACAAAATTAGGAGTGACTTAATAGGAAGAATTTAGAGTTACATTCAAAATCAGAGTTTTTGTAATTTTCATCAAGGGGGTTTGGAGGGACAGCTCATAATTATTGTAAATGCTGTTGAACCCTCCCGTAGTTAAATTTAAATTAAAAAAAATACAATTTTGAATACATACTTTAAATATCTTCAATTTAAAAATATCGCATATATCCAGAAATTCTTATTCTGCAATTCTACACGATAACTCAAAAAATAAAGGAGCTAGGGTTTTAAAATTTTTACAAACCCATTTTTATGAAATAGCCGTCATCGTTATTGTAATTCAGCCAGTTTGCTTTAGAGGTTCGAGTAGATGCCACACAACTTATTTTTTATGCGAATCACTAATGCCAACATCTTGTCGGTGTGGTGGAAGAGGTCCGAAAAGCTGCCATTCGACTTATATTTTCTTTTGGACGATATATGAATTTCTAACCCAATGACATAATGTCGTTATTACTGTCATACAGCGATCCCAGAGTTGAGAAAGTCCACTCTACTACACTCTTCTTTGTTTGATTTGATATCACTTTGAAACTTATTGATTATTACTTTATCCAACATCAGCTGCTTATATTTTTCATAACTTATTTTTGTTTTATATTAATTCATTTAGGTATTTTCTACCTTAGTTCCTTCTACATAAAATCGTACCAGCCTCGTTGTACTTGACCGCATTATTTTATCTGTAAATTTTTTAAATAACTTATGATTAAAATAAATGAAAGGGAACTTTAATTTTTTAAATTGGATTACACTAATGAATTATGTAAAAATATTAAATATTTTTTTAATCAAATTAAACTTTCAATAATTTACGAGAGATTGAAAAATATTATGAATAATGAATAATGATGATGATATAATTTTGGAGTTGTTTTTATATCTTCTTAATTTTTTTGTGTTCGTTATAAGGGAATAAATTATTAATTGTAGTTGATTTTTTGAATTTTTATTATCTTAGTGTTTTAGTTAGTAGCAAAATATCGAAAATTAACTTTTGCTTTATCTCCTTATTATAGAAACATGCTTTACGTTCTGTTCGCTTTAAATGAATTTTTTATAGCTACGCAATGCAAACATTATAAAATTTCTCATATTTAAAAATCAAAAGATTTGAAATGAGTTATGATTTAATTAACATATAAAATTGAAATGTGCATAGAAATTTGGCTTTTATTGAGTCTAGGTATCATAAATTCTGTTATAATAATCATGAATTGTAACCACCAAAAGCAAGCAAGCTAGATATCAAGTCCACTCCTCAATCAAAATATCTATATCCACCCGTCCGTCGCTACGCCCCATATCTTAAAAAATAGACGAAAGAAAGGCAGTTATTGCAAATGGACGAAACCGATCCATGGGTTCAAATTCTATAAGCTTTCGAACTAGTCAGGAGCAAACTAGGATATCTCCGACAACAATAACGATAGAATTTTCAAATTTGGTACAAGACTATTTTATCTTGCTCCTGCTGTTCCTAGAAACGGAGATTAAATGGGTGGTAGTTTAGTAACCTCCCACAAACCTGGCAAGACTTTAAAAGCATATCTTAAAAATTAATAAAGCTAAAACTTGAAACTTGCAAAGGCGTTCTGTCCTATTTCTACTATGTACCTAAAATTGGAAACTAATTGCAGTGATTACTCGAGCTAGAGCACACACCAAGTGCCTATCAATCATATTTTCATTAATAAAAGTCTGGAAATCTGAAATTTTTTCTGAATTCGAATAATAGTTGGGGCACCTTTCACTAACCTCAAAAGACCTAATTAACATATTTCGTAATTGATAATAAGAAAATTGATAATAAGCCAATAGTTTCGGGGGATTGTACTCAACAGCTTCCAAAAGTTGCAAAGCAGTCAGATGAATTGATGTAGTAATGCATAAAGGACAAACGGACATAATATACATTTGTTTTAATACATATATATATATATGTATATATATATATATGTATGTATGGTTCATTAAATGTTTCAAGATCATGTTCTCATTAATTTTGAGGAATTATTTCTTAACTAAACATATGTTTTTGTCGGTTCTTTCCAATCATCTATAGTTATTTTATCTGCAACTGATTTTCTATTCTTTCTTGAGTTCATCTCTTCAGAAATTGTATATTTTCTTCAGCTTTTAAGTTCAAATGAGGTGTTGAACAATCGGAGAATTGTTTAACAAAATGTTTGTAAAAATTAAAATTGTAACTCTTACATCTGCTCTTAATTTATCTATAATTTTCTATTAAATTTACGATTTCAAAATTTATTATAAAAACTGTTTTTTTTTTTTCTTCCTTCTTAGTTCTGCTTTAATAAATTAACTTGAAAATAATAATAATTTTCTTTTAACTTTTAATTTACTATACACTATATATATATTTATATTTTATATATATATACATTAAACAGTAGTTTGTAATAATTTTCCTCTTATTTTCTTGTTATTTTCAACAAAATACTCCCCTGGGATAAACTTGTTCTTGTTATGTTATTTTAAGATGTTACCTTCAAAAATGTTATAAGACTGCATTATTTTGTCTTTATTGAATTTTCTACTTTTCTATTATTTCATTTATATAACAACTTGAAAATGGAATATTTGTACGTCATCTTGTATGCTTACAGTTTTGAAAATAAATTGAGAAAGATTTAGTTTTCTTTAGCCACTTTAATTTAACTTTAAAATCCAACTAGGAAGAGTGTAGTAGAGCAGACTCTATCAACTCTAGGATACCGGTATAAACGTAATATAGACATTATATCATCCGGTTAATTTAAGAAAATTTTAATTATATGGCAAATATAAGTGATATGACAGCTCTTGAAATATCTTTCGGTACACTAGCTATATTTGATCCAGGCGTTGGCCATTAATGTTAACTAAAATTGACAAAATTTTAGATACTCAGCTTAATTATATATTAAGTAATTTTCATATTAAAAAGAAGGTTCCATGGCATCTACTCGAACGAGTGTTACAGGTCACAAACCAACTTTTATAAAAAACAACTCTGGGCAAGATTTCAGACACCCACAGATTTATTACGTATACAGTAATGCTAATGATAAAAATAAGTTGTATTGCTACTATTTGAACCTGTTGAGCAGACTGGCTAAATTTTTATAAGGATGATTTCCTATTTCATAAAAACCAATTGGGAAATTTTCAGATTCCTGATCCCTTAGTACGGACAGGCGGATGAACGAGCGAACATACATAACTAGATCGATTTTTTTTTCAATTCTTATGCAATTCATACCTTTGAATCTATAAACCCCTCCCCTTTATATGGGGCGTTACAAATATAATGGAAAATTTATTATACTCTTTGACCTATAGTTATTCGGATATAAAACTAAATCTATTGTGCTTTCATGATTTCAATTTCATTCAAGTTACCATGAAGATATAACGTACAAACTAATGTAAACTGCGGCTAAGATTTGAACCAAATTTATCTTGTGGTTTGATTAGAGTCAAAAAATTTTCTTGATTTTCTTAAAAAATGTTCTTGGTATGTCAATTAGAAGACACTGCAAAAAGATTTAAGGACAGCTGTACTTGAATGGCTGTCGATTTTTTCAGCAATGGAAAATCATAACTGTGGCTTAGATTATTAATAATCAAGAGATCTTTAACAGCTGATTCGCTAATTCAATATACGTTAAGGAACATTGAAATAATCCTTCAGCAAACAAGATAAGAACCAGGGCAAAATTCTTTTTGAAATTGATTTATTTTATTAAACCTATAATGTTTTAACCAACACTGTATTATTTTACAATGTTATGTATAAACATACATGTGACATAACCTAAAGGTATACTTGTATGAATGAATATGTATTTTGTTCTATTTAACTTCTAAATGGAATGATTCGTATTGTCCATTTTATTTATGTCCTTATTAAATGCCATCAAGATTTTTTTTTTTAATTTTCGTATTTTCTGCATTTGTTTTTCCTTGTATTTTTTAAGCCAGAGCAGTTTTATCCTGTCTTTTATATTTTTATAATGCATTGATTACCTATGTATTTAAAAATAAAAAAAAAACCAAAACGTATATTTTACGAGAAAGAGAATATAATTTAAGTTTACATATGTGTCATCTACTTAAAACGCTCAAACTGGAAACAACAACAAAAAAAACCTTAAAAGAAAAACAAACATTTGAAATTGTCTTTCGGTCTTTTTTTTAAACTTTATTACTTATTTTAAAATACATATTAGTTTTTTTTGATTCCGACGGAATTCTAGAGTCTTTTATTTGTCTTTTTTTTTT